>AWWV01011077.1:0-99572 GCA_001974805.1 Corchorus capsularis
ATTTTATTTTACTATTTTACTCAACTAAAAACTCATTTTTTTATATAATTAAATCTAATATCCTTATAACTATTATATTTTACCATTTTACTATTTTACTCAACTAAAAACTCAATTTTTATATAATTAAATCTAATATCCTTATAACTATTATATTTTACCATTTTACTATTTTAATTAAAAAACTTGATGTATTAGTTTTTTAAACTATATTTCTTGAATGACATTATTTAAACTTTTACAATTTTTTTTTAAAATAAACTTTTGCAACTAAAAACACTATTTTTATTTAATTGAATTCGATATTTTTATAATATTTTAAGTTTACCATTTTAATTTTAAAATTTTCAATTAAAATATAAACTAACGAAAGTATTATTATCAAGTTTAAAAGTTAAAATAAGTTGTCTAATCATTAATTATTCATATTTTTTAAAACTAATTAAGTTAAAAATTTATTTAAAATTTGATTATAGTGATTGATCTGTTTCTATTTTTGGAGCATGTTGGTATAACAAGAATTTAAAGTTTTAAAAATGAGAAGAAGAGTAACATACAATTATTTCCTTTGACTTATAAAGTTAGAGATGTCAATCGGGCAGGTTTAGTTATTCGGGTTATCGTCACTTGGGTCCAGATTTAATAAGTTAGGTAATTTTCTCGAGTCATTCGGGTTATCGTTTATTTTTCTAGTCAAATCGGGATCGATCAGATTGGACAGCTTATTGGGTTCATGTCAAGTTTTGACAGCTCTACTTATAATTAATGGGTCACGTGCAACGCACGTGAGAGTGAAGACTAGTATATATAAAAGTATGAATAAGGGGAAACTTTATGTTTTCCGATTGTACCCTTATTTTTAAAACATATTTCTTATTGTACCATTTTTTTCTAAAACATATTTCTAAATTGTCATTACTAAATAATATTTTAATTATTCCATTATTTTTTAATCATAAATTATTCTATATTAATTATTAGATTATTATATAATATGTATATTAAATAATAAGAAAGTCAATTTGACTTTTTGTTTCCAACGTCCTATTTAATTTTGTCTTTTGTCTTTGTTTCCAATCATTGTATGTAATTTTGCTTTTTTGTCTTTGTCTCCGATTGTACCCTTTTTTCAAATATATTTCTAAATTTACATTATTAAAATTTATTATTTTTAAAATTAATTTTAAAATTTCAATTTAGACCAAATTATAAGTTTTGTAAAATTGATTTTCATTGATGAACATGCAAATTTCTACAAATAATAGGAAACTTTATGTTTTTCGATTGCGCCCTTTTTTCCAATATATTTCTAAATTTCCATTATTAAAATTTAATAAGTATAATTTTATTAATTAAAATTTTCAATTTAGACCGAATTATAAGTTTGTCAAACTGGTTTTAGTTGATGAACATGTAAATTTCCTTTACTATTATTTTTTTGAATTTAATATTTTACTTTTAATTTCAATTTTTAAATGTCAATAAAAATATTAAAGTAACACTAACACTAACACATAAAATATTATTGTTAGTGAAGCTCCATCTATTCGTTATATAATGTTTTGCATTATAGAAATAAACATACAATAGTTTATCATCACAAAGAAATACTAAATATACCAGTATATTCATTATGTTATATAGGTTTTTGTTGCTAATATATATAGGGTTTATATACAATACACCGTCCCTAGGGACTAGATTGAAATATTTAAAATTTAATTAATTCAGAAAATGGATATGTGTCAACTCCACACACCGCTTGTGGAGTCCAAAATTTACACCGCGAGTGTATCAAATAATTACCCATATATATAGGAACAATTGACTGTAATGGGGGACTATATGGGTGAGGATCAGGTCCACTGAAATTTTTTTAGGCAATTCAATGGCTTTAAATGAAATTGAGCATATGGAGAGAGATTGAAATAAAGCATGGACACTTAATATAGCAATTGGATTAACTTAAAAAATTCAGTGAACCTCTTCACTAGTGAAGAGAATCCTTGCCCAAACTATGGATGCGTTTAGTAAAGCGGTGCAGTAACGGTGTGATTGACACTATTTAACAATTGTACGTATGAGATTACACTGTACAAATTAGATTAGGTACCGTATAGATGAGATAATTAAAGTAGCGATTAAAACGGAGTTTACACTTAAGTTCCGTTTGAACCCAAACGATGGTGAAACGGTGAAACGGTGGTACACTAATGTACTAAACACAACCTATATATTGTGCCTTGGCAAGTGGCAACAACAACCATTGGTGGCTGACATTATTTGTTTGTTGTAATCTTTCGTTTTTTAGAGGAGGCCATCCACTAGGCACTAGCAAAGGAGACAAGGAAGATGGCCATGGCCCCCCCTTTTCCTGGCCTTAATATTTACGCGGCACCAAAAAAAGAA
Organism: Corchorus capsularis; assembly: GCA_001974805.1. Lineage (NCBI taxonomy): Eukaryota > Viridiplantae > Streptophyta > Magnoliopsida > Malvales > Malvaceae > Corchorus > Corchorus capsularis. The sequence goes on from AWWV01011077.1 coordinate 2,410, forward strand.
AGAAAGTAATATCTGGTTCTTGTAGATTTATAACTTGCGGATACAAGTCAAGATTTCTAATTACTTGCTTGACCCACAAAAGCTTGATAGAGACTTTATGGTCAACAAATATTAATATAGCAGTCATTTTTGAAAAGGTGGAGCAGGTTTTTACTTCCCTTTCGTCCCTTAGCCATGACCATGAAAATGAGAAAATTCAATTTTCTTTCATCATCAGCTTTGTTCATTCACTGCTTCATGGTTAGCTACGCCATGATTGTGAGAAATCTCACCACAGACCAACTTGCACTTGTTCAACTTAGAGCTGCAGATCCTCAAAACATGTTGGCCCACAACTGGACCGACGCTACCTCTGTTTGCAGCTGGTTTGGCGTCTCTTGCTCCGCCAAGCATCGGAGAATTAGTTCTTTGAATCTTCCCAACATGAATCTGACGGGAACGCTCCCTCCACAGCTAGGAAATCTGTCTTTCCTTGTCTCTCTTAATCTGAGTGGCAACAGTTTCCATGGCCATCTCCCAAAAGAACTGGGGCAGCTGAGTCGGTTGAAGCTTATCGATTTAAGCTTCAATTTCCTCACTGGAGAAATTCCATCATGGTTTGGCACGAGATTAGAGAAAATTGTGAACTTGAGTCTTCGGAAAAACAATTTCACAGGTACAATCCCTCCATCAGTAGGCAACATGTCCCACTTGGAGAACCTGGACTTGCGCTTCAATATGATTCAGGGACACATTCCAAACGAGATAAGTAATCTTTTGAATCTAAGGATACTTCGTTTGGCATTTAACCAACTTTCAGGTTCCATACCTTCAGCCATTTACAACATTTCTTCCTTACATATGATTTCACTTCCAAATAATAGTCTATCAGGTAGTTTGCCAGAAGGTATATGTCGCCATCTTCCCAATCTTCAAGATCTACTGATGCACTCAAATAGATTCACTGGTATTTAAATAGGAGACAGTATTTCTATATTAAATTGATCAAGGATGTTACACAAATAAATTAACAGCACTGATCACAATATGTATGTTCACAGGAGAGATTCCTTCAAATATAGGGGATTGCAGGAATTTACAAATTTTATCAATAACAGATAATCAACTAAGCGGGCTCATTCCAAGAAGTATTGGAAACTTAACCGAACTCAGAGATGCATATGGACGGAAATAGTTTGGAAGGTAAAAATTTTCTATCTTTTTGTTTAATTTCTTTGGTCATCCTGCTAAAGATTTTCTATCTTGGTCATCTAACTATGGAAAATAACGATTTGGTCACTTAACTTTGTAAAATTAAATATTTTGATCACTTAACCCTTAATCCACTTATGTGGCACGTTCATATTATCCATCATGCAGCGTGGCATGATGATTTGACAGGCCATATCATCTAAGATATCACCTGATATGATAACATTGCATGAAAATGTCATCAAGCATGTAATGTGAAATAGCCAAATCATAATGTTATGTAATTAAGTGACAAAATTATTCAATATTACAAATATAAGTGACTAAAACGTTACTTTTTATAGTTAGGTGACTAAAATAGAAACTAACCTAAACTTAAATGATCATTTATGTAATTTATCCAAAATAAAATAGTTATAAAGGATGCAAATAAAAGTAAAATGGTGAACAATCAAACTTGAGCAAGTGAGGATAAATAAAAGTAACCGTTCAAAACTATTCATTAAGGAGATACATATCAAACCTTTGACCCTGCATGTGCAGATTGGTAAATTTCATTGTATTGTATAATATTCGTACAACATATACAACTTTTCAATAACTAACTTCTATTACCAATAAAATGGTTAATAGTATACATAACTTGTAAAAAAAAACCTTAATATATATATATGACTTAAATGCCACTTTGCACCCTTAAATTTGTACGAACTGCCATTTTACCCCCAACTTTTTATTTTGACCAAAACGCACCCTAAAGTTTTATTTTTGTGCCACTTTGCACCCTCCGTCATGGTAGAACAAACGATTCTATCACGGTGTCCGACGTGGCACGCCACGTGTACCAAAAAGTGACATGTGGCACGCCACATATACCAAAAAGTCGTGCCACATGTACCAAAAAGTGACACATGTCACGCCACGTGTACCAAAAAGTGACACGTGGCATGCCACATGTTTAAAAAATGGCACGTGGCATGCCACGTGCATAAAAGGATACATGCCACGTGTCATTTTTTGTCCACGTGGCATGTCACGTCGGACGTCCTACCGAACAGAGGGTGCAAAGTGACACAAAAATAAAACTTTAGGATGCGTTTTGGTCAAAATAAAAAAGTTGGGGGTAAAGTGGCAGTCCGTACAAACTTAAGGGTGCAAAGTGGTATTTATGCCATATATATATATATATAGATGATTGATATAAGTAAAGTTTCAGGTTCCATTCCTTGGTCAATCTTCAACATTTCATCATTGCAAGCGATCAGACTCGGACTCAAAAAGCTCTCCGTCCACCTCTCCTCAGATATGTTTGATCACCTTCCCATGTTAAAAAGTATTGGTTTAAGGGGGAATCAAGTTACTGGAAGAATTCCAACAAGTTTGTGCAAGTGCAAACACTTAGAAGAGATATACTTTGGTCATAATCAATTGGAGGGGAGTGTGCCAATAGAAATTGGAAATCTGAGTTCGCTTAAAATCATGAGTCTCCGAAATAACAATTTGGAAGGTAAATATTATAACCACAAATACATTAAAAAGCCCGAAGTAAAGATTTTTTATGAATGAATGAATAGGCTGCCCTAATTTGTTTCTTTTAGTATTTCCCTAGGCCCTGATTTCTTTTTTTAATTATATGATCGACGACAGAGATAGGGGGGCGGGGTGGGGCGGCCGCCCCCCAAACTTTGAGAACTCCCAGTACTATTGCTTATATATGTTTGTAGAGAAATATGATTATTTATGGTTTAACCCCCTACAAATTCAAAATAACAATTTTTATAGGATCTTTTAAAAATTATTTTATTTTCCTTTTATATTAGGTAGGATTTGAGAAAAATAATTACAATTACATGGTTGTTAATTACTACTTACCATGTCTACCAATGACAAATTTTAATTTTATTAAAAATCTTCATTCCTAATTCAACTACATGTAATATATTAATTAATTCCTCCTAATTATATTGACTATTAAGTAATCTAAAAACACATATTAAAGAGATGTTCCCCTTTAATCCACAAAGGAAAAAAAAAAACTTTTAAAAAATTTATTGCAATCTTCTTGTTGAAATCCTTCAAGTCTTCAAGAGTTTAGCCGTCAAACTTCATAATCTATTCATCTCCAACTACTTTTTTATAATAATCTATTTACTTAAAAATTAGGGCCCTAAATTTAAATTTGTGTGAAAATTGAAAGTAATCATGATTTATGACTTATGAGACAAATTTGTATAATCCGATACTTTAATTTTTTGTTCTTCACCTGCCCCCATGTTGTAATTTCTGGTTCCGTCATTGTATATGATGATCAAATTACTTACATTTTCAGGTGTAATTCCATCGACTATTAAAGAATTAACTTCTCTTACATCACTTGATTTAAGCTCAAACAATTTTACAGGTAATATCTTTCTTCTCCCTCCCGACGTCTCCCATTATATACGTATATACATGCATGCAATCCCATTTTTAATTAATTACTATATATTTTTTTTGACATGATTTATTTTAATTTCTACAAGGACCGCTCCCGACTCTACCGCCTTCATTACTTTGGCTAAGCGTATCAGGAAATCAAATAGATGGAGAACTCGCTTCCTCATCAATTTGCAATTTAAGCTCCCTGCAAGATCTCGATATATCTCAGAATAATCTGGGTGGAACTATTCCCAAATGTCTTGGAAATTTAAGCTCCTCTCTTTTCCATGTGAATCTATACATGAATCACTTTCATGGTAAAATACCAGGAGCATTATTTCCTAATAAAAGCTGTTCGTTGAGAAGTTTCCGCATCAACAACAACCAGCTTGAAGGGCCAATACCACGAGCTTTGGGTAATTGCAAAGACTTGGATGTTCTAGATGTTGGAAAGAATAACTTAAATGACACGTTTCCTTGGTCGCTGGGGAATTTGAAGAATCTTGAAGTTCTGGTCTTACGATCCAACACATTTCATGGTCACATTATCGATTCTCAAGTACTAAATTCTTCCTTCTCTCGTTTGCGGATCATTGATCTCTCTCACAATGACTTCAATGGCTGCTTACCGTCAAAACTTTTTGGAAATTTGCTTGCTATAATTAGCAATGCGGAGGTTAAAAAGAAAGGTGAAGCTGAGTACATGGGATATGAGTATTCTAAGGATAATGTGTACTATGAGGAATCTCTCTTTGTTACAACAAAAGGGTTGAATTTGGAGTTGACAAGAATCTTGACCACTTTGACGGTAATCGACTTTTCAAATAATCGATTCAACGGAGAAGTTCCTGGGATCCTCGGAAAACTTGAGTCACTTAGGGTCCTCAACCTGTCTCACAACAGTTTAACAGGTCCTATTCCATCATCCTTGAGTACTTTGTCAATGCTTGAATCGTTAGATCTCTCATCAAACAAGCTTCAAGGAAGAATTCCAGGCCAAATAAAGAATCTCATATCCTTGGAGGTGTTAAATCTCTCCTGGAATAATCTCGTTGGACCCATTCCTCGTGGGAATCAATTCGATACTTTCACGGCTGATTCATACATTGGGAATTTTGGTCTATGTGGACTTCCGGTATCAGAAAGCTGTGTTAATAAGGATTACGATTTGAAACCTCCTACAAAACAATCTGATTCTGATGATCATGATACAAAAGGAGAATTGAATTGGAAATTTTCTATATTGATGGGGTATGGATGTGGGCTGGTGTTCGGATTAAGCATGGGATACATTATGTTCACGACTGGAAAACCATGGTGGTTGGTTAGGATGATTGAGAGACTTCAGCAGAAATATGTCTGAAGGATTCATATTTTGTATTTCTAGCATGTGTTTGAGCGTTGAGGTCTCATTTTTGTATCGTCACATTATTCTAATTAATCTATAAATAAATAAATAAATAAAAAGTGACAAGTGGTACAAATACATAAATTTCAGGTCATTTATACGCGGATCTATCTTGATGACTGATGAGATCAAAAACATTCGGTTAACCATTTTGAACTCAAACGGTGGCGAAAGATAGACGATCCATGCCTCAAAGCCTAATAATTTAGCAGCAGCATTTTTTGGGATGTTTTTGGAGATGCATTTAAATTTAATTTTTTTTTTTGGTATAAAGTAACCAGGAGTGGATCCAGAAAAATTCTTTAGAGTGGGCACAAAATCATATATATACGCTTGTAAGAAATCATAATAGATTTGTAGGCTTTTTATATTTGGGCTTAAGTAAAACTAGTTTTAGCTTTCACGTGCCTTGCACGTGGCGCAACGTGTTTAAATAAAATATTCATATGAAATTATGATAACCTCTCTATTAAATTATGATAATTATATTATTTTTTATGATCCCATTATGAAATTTTGATAACCTTCCTATGAGATTTTAATAACGATACTATGGAATTTCGAGAACCTTTTTTTTTTTAACCTTCTTATGAAATTTGGTTAACTTCCCTAAGGAATTTTGAAGATCTCAATATGAAATTTTGATAACTTCCCAATGAAATTTTGATGACCAACACTATGAGATGTTGATAACCTCCATATAATATATTGATAACCACGTTATAAAAATTTTAAAACCTCCATATGAATTGTTAGTAATCACACTCTGAAATTTTGATAATCACACAATGAAATTATGATAACCTCGCTATGAAATTTTGATAAATCTTCCTATAAAATTTTGATAAACCTCCTTATAAAATTTTAATAACTTTCTTATGAAATCTTGATAACTACAAATTTTGATAACCTCCCTATGATTTTTTGATAATCTCATTATGAAATTTTGTTAATCTCCCTAGCTATGAAATTTTGATCTACATACTATGAAATTTTGATAACCCTCTTGTGAAATTTTGAAAACTAAACTATGAAATTTTGATAACATTCATATGAAATTTTGATATCCTCCCTGAATTTTGATATCCTCCTTGAAATTTTGATTACACCATAATAAAAGTTTAATAACCTTCCTAATTTGGTAACCATACTATGAAATTTTGATAACCTCCCCAGAATACCACTATGAAATTTTTGTAATCACATTTTGAAAATTTGATAACCTCTTTATGAAATTTTGATAACATCTTTATAAAATTTTGTTGATCCCTCTATGAAATTCTGATAATCACATTATGTAATTTTGATAACCTCGCTTTGAAATTTTAATAACAACACTGAAATTTTGATAATCTTTCTATAAATTTTGATAATCCGATTTTTATGAAATTTCGATAATCACTCTATGAGATTTGATAACCTTCTATCAAATTTTGGTATTCCCTATGAAATTGAGACTTTTATAGGCTTCATATGAAATTTTGATAACCACACTATAAAATTTTGATAACCTCCCCATTAAATATTTAATAAAATTTTGTTAACCACACTATGAAATTCTTATATAACCTCGCTATGACATTTTGATAATCTTTTTGATAACCTTTCTATAAAATTGTGATAATTAACCACCCTATGAAATTTCAATAACCAACCTAAGAGATTTTAATAACCTGATCTTATGAAATTTTGGTAACCACACTGTGAAATTTTGATAACCTCCTCATGAAATTATAATAACCATCTTATGAAATTTTGATAACCACTTAGAGACAAAAATCAAAATCATAATATCACATACACTTCTAACTCAACAATTTCCAATTGAACAAAGTGAAACATTATATAACGAAGAGATGGAGCTTCGCTAACAATAGTATTGTACTCCATTCGTCCCATATTATCTGTCCACTTTGGGTCAAACTGATTCTACCTTTGACCTTTAATTACAAAATATATATATACAATCAAATTTTTAAAAAATATGTTTTGAAAAGTTTAAGACTTAACTTAATCAAAACATAATTTTTTTAAAATTTATTTTTGTATGATTTTTTCATAATTAAAGGTCAAAGTTAGAAAACTTTGACTCAAAGTGGACAGATAATATGAGACTGAGGGAGTACGTGTTAGTGTTAGTTTAATATTTTTATTGACATTTAAAAATTGAAATTAAAAGTAAAATATTAAATTAAAAAAGTAATAGTAAAGAAAATTTGTATGTTCATCAACCAAAATCAATTTGCATGTTCATCAACTAAAATCAATTTGACAAACTCATAATTCAGTCTAAATTGAATTTTTTTAATTAATTTTGAAATAATAAAACTAAATTTTAATAATGGAAATTTTAGACCAAAGACAAAGCAAAATTAAATACAACAATTGGAAACAAAGACCAAAGGCAAAATTAAATAGGATGTTGGAAACAAGAAGTCAAATTGACTTTCTTATAAGTACACACATTATATAATTAAGATTAAAAAATAATGGATTAATTAAAATATTATTTAGTAATGGCAATTTAGAAATATGTTTTAAAGAAAATGGTACAATTGGAAATATGTTTTAAAAATAAGGGTACAATCGGAAAACATAAAGTTTCCCCTTATTCGTACTTTTATATTATATATAGTATAGATATATATTTTGTTAATTAATCAATGGAAAATGGGTAAATTGAATTTAATCCATTAAAGGTGGGCACACACAGTAAAATTAAATTATGGTGAACACAAACACGAATTGTATACCACCACCACCTATTAAGGATTTTAAAAATCTAGGGTGGGCCCATGTCCACTCCGTAGCCAACATGCATCATATCGAGTTTCAACTAATTCAAGGTTGAACCACATCAGACCCTAAATAGACAAATAAGGAGAAGCTCTACCAATACTTATTTTCTTTATTCACAACATTCTTTAGAGTTTATTTAAATACAAATTTAAAATTTTAACTAAATTGATCTCTCTCATTGTATCATAATCAAAATTAAGTTGAATTTTTGCTTAAAAGTATAGAAACCATTTGAATTGAATTTCAAGTCATCCGGGATATTCAAATGTTTTTGGGTTATGTTGATAACCCAAAAATAGTTTCTTAGGCTGAACTCTGAAACCCAAGTCACTATTTTGGGCAAGAGCCCAAAATTCACTATATTTGGGACGAAGCCCATTTTAACTTTACCACTACTAATTTTACTTCAAATCAATTTCTAAAAAAAGGTAGAAAGAAAAATGAACTTAACCGTTACTTTAGTACCAGAAATTTGATTTCTTCGCCATTCCAAAACACTTATAAATTCTTCTTCCTTTCTCTGTCTCTTGATCTTCCATTTCCTTTCCTCTCGCTCTCAGTCTCTTTCCATGTCAATTCCCCAAAATGCCCTCCCTCTTTCTCTCTAACCCATCCTCCTCTTCCGCTTCCTCCCCTGATCATCCAAACGACGCCGTCACTTCCCCTTCATCATCCTCTTCTTCTTCTTCTTCCTCCCCCGACATGTGGAATTACCTTTTAGTCCCCATCCTCCTCTACCTCTCCAAAGACCTTCCCCTCGCTAAGGCCGAAACCTCCGCTTCGCTCCTCCTCCCGAGCCAACGCGGAGGCAACTCTTCCTCTGACTCGCTGAGTTCCGATTCGAGTTGCACGATTCTTGACCCGAACCTCTATTACCGGCCGGTGATCGGGATACTCAGTCATCCGGGGGACGGCGCGTCGGGGAGACTGAACAATGATTCGAACGCGTCCTACATAGCGGCGTCGTATGTGAAGTTCGTGGAAGCGGCTGGGGCTCGAGTCATTCCTCTTATCTATAACGAGCCTGAAGAGATTCTTTTCGAGGTAAACTAAACACTCTTGAATACTTGAAGAGTTTTTTTTTCCCCTATAAATATAAAAGAATGCTTATTTAGCTGCGAAAATGCTGAATTTTGACTTATAAGACTTAAAAATTTACAGTTGTCTTGAAATTGGACTAGAGAGAACTTATTTTTGGTAAATCTATTTTTGGAAAGAAAACTTCTTAAAACGTCCTGATTTGATAATACTATGTTTTAGTTTGAGACTTGCAAATTGCAATTAACTGTTTTGCTCCACCATTGCATTGCAGAAGCTTGAATTGGTCAATGGCGTGCTTTTTACTGGAGGGTGGGCTAAGAACGGCTTGTATTATGAGATTGCTCAAAAATTATTTAAGGTAATTTATGTTTGTTATTTCACTTGATTCAGAATTTACAAAATCCAATTTAAAGTAACAAAGTATAGGCAAGAGATTGATTTGACCAAGTTAGGTTTTGATTTTTTTCAAGTTTTTTTTTTTGGTCAAGCATTGACATTTCCATGAGTTAATCATCAATAAACCTTTTCACCCTTAGACTCTGATTGTCTGACTGTACTTCTCTTATATGAAACGTTTATTTCTCTGTTTCTTGCAGAAAGTTATAGAGAAGAATGATGCTGGAGATCATTTTCCATTGTATGCCATTTGTTTGGGTTTTGAACTTTTAACAATGATTATCAGCGAAGTAAGCATCCCTTTCATGATCTCACCTCATTTTTTGGCCTCCTTTTCTATTCCTTTTTTCGAGCAAATAATAGAACTGTTCACTCATCTTAGGACTTCTATCTAATTATAAGACTTTTCTTAATGTAGTTAACTTCGATTCTCTATGTTGGATTTGGGACTTGGTAAGGTATTCGTTCATTTTTCAGAATTGAATGGCAAAATGAGGTGCTTTCTTGATTTTAGGCACTTTGTATTGTGTTTATGAGAGGTTACTCTCAGCCACATATGGCTAAAAAAGTCCAACTCCTGCCTGTTCTCCTTGCTGTGAAAATTGCTGTACTTGATAAGTGAGGCTCTCACGGTCACCTCCATTATGGCACTCAATGGATAGTTGAGATCATTTGAAAATATTTCATTTAGATTTGAAAATCCTAATCTCTCTCATCACATTATCATCTTAGGCCCCTTGTGTAACTATTTTCTCTTATGCACTGATCGCTTCCTTTCAAATTAGCTTGACACTCACCATGTCTACTTTGTCTGACAAATTATTTTCCTTCAGACTTATCTTTGTTAAATTGTAAATACTTTAATAAAATCTTAATTTTAATGAATACAAAAATTTTTCTTCTTGATGATAGGACAGAAATATTCTCGAATCTTTTAGTGCAGCAGATCAGGCATCTAGTCTCCAATTTGTGAATAACATTAATATCGAAGGAACAGTATTTCAAAGGTACCTAAAACTATATTACCGTTCAAGGTCTATTAGTATTGTTTGATTTTGGTTAACTTTTCAATGATATATCAATTGATACAAATACATGTTTATCCTATTAGGTTTAACATATGTTATATGTTTTGCTGGTAGTTTATCCTATCAGGTTTAACACATTTGCTATATGTTTTGCTGGTAGCTTACTAGATGCACTTTAGTAAAGTTTTAAAATGTTAACCTGTGAAGTTAGAAAGGCTAATATAACAGTGATCGTCACATGCTTTTCCTATATTGATGAGAGCTTATTTAAATTCTTATGGTCAGTGTAATTATATGTTAATTGCTGTGGTAGCCTCTTTAAAGCTTTGATTTTTTTTTCTTTCAGATTTCCTCCATATTTGCTGAAAAAGCTAGGTACAGACTGTCTAGTCATGCAAAACCATCATGTGAGTTTCATGGTTCCTGTTTTCTCATTGTTTAAATTGTTACTTGCGATTTTCGTCTTTAACATGGGGGCCTCACTCTCACAGTATGGCATTTCACTTGAGAGACTTCAAAATAATCCGAAACTATCCAGCTTCTTCAATATCTTAACAACAAGCACAGATGACAATAATGAGGTACTGAATTCTATCATCTGTAGATTGTGTTACTTTGTCATAGGTACATGTCTGACTAGTTTTATCTCATTAAAATTTTTATGGCTTCTTTAAGGATCCTTATTTCTGTAGATATGTTAATAACAGGTCTATGTATCCACCGCACAAGCACGTGGCTATCCTGTCACTGCCTTTCAGTGGCATCCAGAGGTACTTCTTCTTGTGTGCTTTCTGATTGTCTTCATGTTTATACTTCCCAAAATTCATTGTTTTCCATTATATATTTTACCGTAATTGGGTATTTCTTTGCTGGATGTTACTTCAAGGGGAAGAGTTTTGGTAAATGAATGATTTTTTTAAACATCTCTCTTGCTTACAAGGGATGCTCTATTTTGACTTTTCTTCATAGCAGCAAATGCTGAATTTCTTTTTGAGCAATTGCTGCCATTTTATTCAAGTTTTGGCATGAAGTTTGAATTCCGCATAATTTTTCTGATGGTATCTTTTTTCCCCCTAATAACTTCTTTGTTTCTCATGCTCGTGTTTCTCTTAGTCATGCTTTTGACTTTATTTGTAAAGTCATTGTTTTACGGTCCAACAATACCATTCCATTTCAATCTGAATACCTGACCAGTGACCACATAATTGCAGAAAAATGCTTTTGAATGGGGCTCAGCAATGATTCCACACTCGGAAGATGCCATTCAAGTGACGCAGCATGTTGCCAACTATTTAATCAGGTTAGGAATGCTAATTAAGTAATTAACAAGGGAAGTCCTTAGTATCTCGTTCTCTGTATTCTTTCAACTTAGCGAACAGCAAACAGTTACACTGTGCCTATAATTAAAGAAAAAAGGAAATACCGAAACTTCAATTTTCAATGTGTGAGATTGCATGTCAAGCTGATTAGTAGATACCAACCCACTGTGGTGCATAAAGGCATCCCATGTCAAGCTGCTAAATCAAGATTCAGTACATTGCTAGATAGTATTGTTAAAAACTTCTTGTAATACATTACCATCTGTTACCTTTTCATCTGTTTGCAATTGGGTTATGTTCATTGTTCGTCTTCTGGGTGCAGTGAGGCTAGGAAGTCGCAAAACAGGCCACCTGCTGGAAAAGTGCTTGATAACCTCATTTATAATTACAGTCCTACCTATTGTGGGAAGGCTGGGTAAGCTGATATATATATCCTTCTGAGACTGTTATCTATTAACCTTCATATTCTGATGTAAGCGGTAAGCCTTCCGACATGTACCTTATATTTTTTGCCATTTTTGAGTGCAGGAAGGGATACGATGAGGTCTATATCTTTACACAGCTTCAACCTCGAATTTGAAAGATGTTGCGCGAGTATATAGCCATTGTTTTCAGAAGTTAAGGATGTAGTATGTTGTTGGAAAATTTATACATTTCCTCTTATGTAAATGCTCTCAATGACTTGTATTCTGTATGTTATAAATCTGAATGTTCTCTTCATTTCTTAATATATTATATGAGCTGTGCCCTGGATACTATCTACTCAATGTAATAATAAACTAATAATCCTTGTATACATAAATAAAAATGGCGAAAGTATGTTTCATTAAGCTTAGCTTTCTTATCAGCAGAAAAATTCTTATTTTAATTTAACAATGAGGATTAAAAAATTCAAATCTCTTACTTTGATATTTGAGGTTTGACGATTTTCAATTCAGAATGAATCGGAATCCAAAATAGGAAAACTTTTGAGAACTCTATATTAAGCCCAAAGTGGTCCATTAACAAATCAAGGGGGTCCATCAGGAATTTACCCATTGGATCTAGTTTGGTCCTATAAAGTCACGTGCAAACCCGAATCATCACGTGCAAAGAAGAACCATCCTAATCGGACCCATATAAAATCCCCCACTACGCAAGGAATGGCGGGAAAAATCAGTGCCCTTAATAGAGGGAAATTCTCCCAAATCTAACTTCTATCAAAACCCTCCATAAGCATGTCCCAAATCGAAACCCTAGGTATTCTCGAGGAGATTCAAGCCCTCGTCTCTGATAAACTTCAAGTAGTAAGTTTGATTTGTGTCAGATTTTATTTCAATTTACCTTCGTCTCTACTTTAATTTTTCACTTTTTTTTTTCTTAATTTTTTCTTGAGTATATGTTAGTTTTCTCTTTCTCTTCTGCCAAAATGGATTTTTTACTCTTACGTTTATGCACGGGTTTTGTTCAATGTTCTTGCTTTTTACTGGTTTTATTGAGAATTTGACTTCTGGGTAATGCTTAAAATGGAGCCTCTTTTTGATTGATTGCTCAATTGACTGGGAGGAAATTCTCGTCATCTTTTCTCTCTTAATGTTTGATTTCGTTTTTGTGTATTAATATGCTAGAGTTTGGAATGGAAAGAAGAGGGTAAGTTTGGAAGTGGAATCAACCGATCCTACAGCTTTTTAGAGCTCTCATTAACGTGTCATCTCAGGAAAATGAAATTTTCGATTTCATTATTTCTATTTTCTGTTTCATGTTGCAATATAATATGAGAGTTTTTGGATTGAGCTCTATCAAATTCACTTCAGGGAAAGTGATGAAAATACTTCCCTTTTGTTTGTGGGCTAGAAATTCTAGAAATTTCATTCAAAGCTGGGACTTTCCATAAATGTTTCCTTAATGATTCTTTTTTCCAGGTGTCCTACAAATGGCTGAGTCGTAATTTTCTGGTGTCATCCAACGTTGCAAAGAGGTAAAACTATAACCGCCAAGAATGTACTTAAATTCTATGTGCACAGATGCATCCATGATAGTGTATGCCAACTTATGGATAGTTGTACTTGTACTTAGATTACTTGCGGAGTTTGCCGAGAAACATGGAAGTGGGTTAGAAGTTGTGTATAGTTTGTCTGGCTGGTTGAAGAACACTCCATCAAACTACCATATACAGCTTGTGACAGGGCCTAAACTTGCAGGTTAGACTTTCCATGACTATTTCATCTGCTACCACTTATTCTGATATCTATACACTTAAGGGTGTCTGCAACATTACATCTTCGCTTGTGTACAAGAGATGGAACATTACCTATGCATAATAGGGTAGTTGTAGTCAAAGCAGATGTCACTTCATTAAACTATGAATCTTCATCCCAGCTGTTAAAAAGGTGTTAAGTGATTTTGGCATATTATTATCCTTTATCTGTATTCCCTTTGGTATTATAATTGTATTTATGTTGTTTGGCAATTAAGTAAAAGGGACTAATTACAGTTCTCTTTTCCTGAATTTCAGAAGCCAAGCAAGAATATGATGACAATTGCAGAGTTCATGTGTATAGTGTTCAAGCTAGAATCCCAGTGGACCCAGCTGTACTTTGGAATACCGAATTTATACAAGCTGAAGAGCTCTTCAAGCAGCCCGCCACGGTGGATAATTGCTTGAGAGATAACAGGTCCGTGTCCTAATGAACATTGTAGCACAGGAAGAGAAATAGAATTCATGTTGCATTGGTTGCTCCTTCCTGTTGGTTTCTTTTTTTTCTGTTCCTTGTAGTTGCAATTGAAATGTTTTAGTTATTTATCTGTACATTTAATGAGGGAGATTTAGCTTGCCTATTTGTTTTAAGTAATGTTTTCTTGGTAGCAATGCACAGAAGAGTAGTAAGAGATAAAAACAAAGCTTTCTTTTATTTTGGGTTGGGGATGGGTTGTTGGTGTTGATGGTAAGAAATAGGAGTGGATGGGTGGGTCCTAGAGATAAGTATATCAGCCATTCACTAATAACTCCCACTACTATTTCACATCTTAATCAAATCTCTGTTGTAGCGTGTAACCCTTGACTTTAATTTTTCCATCAGGTTTGGTGGGATTTCAACTTCGTTTATCAGCCGCACTTTGGATGGAAAGCCTGTGACAGTTGCAGCTGCACAGCCTAATAGTTTGAGAATCTCAGGACTGTCCAAACATAATTCTGCTCAAAACAATTCAGCTTTACAAACTCAACAAAATAAGGTCCAGCAATCAAGTTCAGAAGTTGCTCAGCACCGTGCCAGTGTTGTTAAAGATGCCAAAAGTGAGAGTAACAGCAAAGGAGTCCATGATCTGGGCAGTAAGCCTTCTGCTGATAAAGAAAAACTTTCTTCATTTCCTTTGAATGATAAGAAAAGCCAGAATGATAAAAGCTCCAATGGAAGTGGAGGTTCATTAGCAAACTTATGGGGTCGTGCATCTACAAAACAGAAAGCAAGTGGTGTGCCAGCAGATAATAGTAATTCCATCCATAATCACAATGGTTTGTTTCCCTTTGATTTCTTTCTAGAGTTTCTTGATATGAGTTATTTTATGTGCATTCTACTAATGATAATATTAAGGTATGGTCAACAAACTAGGACCACAATACTTGTTTTTTTTTTTTAACAACTCAGTTTGTATATTCTCAGCTGACTCCTCTCATTCTGTATATATTTTTTGAAATTATAAGTTAGTGCCGATGCTCAAATTTCTGCTCGTGAAGCAGTGAGGGATGAGAACAGTGATGATGATGCTCAAGATGTTAATTTTAGGAGAGCTTCTAATGGGGAAGGCAATAGGAAAAGGAGGGTAGTTTTTGATTTCTCAGATGAAGATGAATATGAAGATGCTGTAAATCTAGCTTCTCCTGATCCCCCTAAAAAGAAACCATTTTTAGATTCAGAACAAAATGCTAAAACATTGGCTACAAAGATGCCCGATTTGATTGAAGAGAAGCCAAACAAAGATGAAGTGAAGGTCAAGGAAGAGAGAACGACTGATGGAGAACCCAACATATCTTTGGTGGAAGAAATTTCACTTGTCAGCAAAAGCACAAATGGTAGACATTCCTCTTTGGTTAAGGTTGAAAATCAGCTTCCTGATGCTGATGTAAGTAAGAAGGATAAAGTGACCGATGCTGCACCTAATTCACCTAAAAGGAAAAAAGTGATGAAAACAAGAATTGATGACCGTGGAAGAGAAGGTAAATCCAACACCTAGCTCTCTTTGTGAGTAATTTTTTTCTTTGTAACTGTATCATCCAATTGAGTTAAATGCATCACATGATCTTTCTTAAGTCAACTTGGATTTGAAATACTGAAAACAAAGGTTACTTTGGGCTTAATCTATCTATTTTAACTTATCTGTGATATTGCTACATTCTTTCATGCTGAAGGTATAGTCTTCTGAAGTGCCTTCAATGCCTAAAGTTTTGCTAATGCAATGAAGTGTTTTTATGGAATATGCCAAATTTAAGTTGTGCTAACTTTACTTGAATACTTTTGTACATCTTGCTTTGTATGAGAAATGTGGAAATTGGTGTTTGTGCATATGCATTCCTTAAATGCACTGAATTGAAGGAAATAGTGTTGGTAGTGCTAATATCAAGTTCCAACTTATCTATCCTATCATATTAAATCTTTTTCCCCTGTTAATGTTATTATCAGTAATTGAGGTAGTCTGGGAAGGCGAGGAGACAGTGGTGAAGAAAGTTGAAAATGATGTGCTGAAGAAAGTTGGAACTGGAGTGACAGCCAAGGCTGACAGCAATAGTGTTACGACTACCAATAACAGGTTCATTCTATTTTCTCTTTGTTGGTTTTTTGCTAACTGCATTTTGCCTTTACTTTGCAATGAAGCATATTTTGGGTGCTTGTTTTTCATCTTTCATTTCATTTTGCTATTTTGGCTGAAATTTAAATGCTAGGGCATCGGGGTGACCTAACTATATGTGTTCTCATTGCAGGCCAGCTGCAGCCAAGAAGTCTCCTGCAGTTGGAAACACTGCACCAGCTAATCCTGGAGGCAAAGCCGGAAACAAGAAAGGTGGGAACGCAAAGGATCCTAAGCAAGGCAACATTCTTTCTTTCTTCAAAAGGGTTTGAACTGAGTTTGTCAAGACGGCTTTGTTATGTTGATGTATGAGCTTTGTGGTAATGAAAATTTGCTTTAACAGTAAACAGCTGACACCAATTGATGTTGGTGTATATTTTAGCGGAGGATTAATATTAAGTCATGTATTCTCAATTCTTCATCAGTAAATTCTTAGAAAATTAAAGTTTTGTTCAAGTAATTTTACTCTACAATATTTTAGAAGCCTCCTAGAGGGTTATACTAACATGAAGGAACGTGTCTTATAATACAACTTGCCCATAATGCTGCATACTTTTCATTCCTTTATCTTCTTTTTTTTCTCATAGAAACGAAGCAATTAATATTCAGACAAAAAACTTCAGTCTATATGAGCTTTCGTACACTTACTCGCTTCTCTGTACCCAATTTCAGATATTATTGATTCGACCCAATTTTTACTTTACACTGATATAAATAGAATCCAGTTCGTTTTGGATTTTGGTAAAACTGTTCAGTCAACAAATATTGTCATGGGAGTCAAAGTGACAATTAAATTCAGAGAAAAACCCAGCCAAAAACCGAGACTTAAAAATTTCAAACCAAAAGTTTATGATTACAGAAGCCTAGTGAATGTCGAAAGTAAGCATGAGTTAAAGAGGCACAAAAGTGGCGCTGAGTATATGAAGTATGTAAAAGAAAATGAGAGAATAATATACATGATTTACATTCAATCTTCAATACATGGCACTCTGTATTCTCTCCGTTTTCAACTATCTCGGATTATGTTGGTTGGCTCACTCAAAACATACTTTGGTAGTTCATACTTAGCACCTGCAAGAGGTTAGAAGAATGTTAATAAAAGTTTCTCAATGCTAAAGCTTCAGAAATTATGACCGAGTCAAAGCCTTTCTTCCATCCCTTGCTTTTGTTTGATCAATCTAATGGGATATTTACTCGTTATGTTACTACTAATACTTTTTGTACTTTTAGTTTTTTTTTTTTTGGCCAGAGTACTTTTAGTTATTAATAAATAAAATCCTATCTTTTCTGCACAAAAAAAAAATAAAAATAAAATAAAAAAATCTCAGGCCAAGAGAAAGCAACATTTTCTACACCATTCATACTAGATAGTACCACTTTAGTTATAAATTAGTTGGAAATTCAGTGGCATATACATCTTTCTCCTGAAGAGTTGAAATCATAGCAATACTAAAAAGAGGCTCCATTGTTACCATACTTTGATGCACCAAGGTATGCTTACCTCTTTCGTCATAACAGATGGTTAAATCAGCATTTTGCACTATGACCCCTGCACTGTCCACGATAGCTTGAGCTAGGGTCAGATCAGCTTCAGAAGCAGCTCGAAGTGCATCCCAGATCTCTAGTGTCCCGAAACAGATACATTTGAAAAAAAAGAAACCACATTATTTACATTTATGCAGAGTCAAAAGAAAATTTCTTCAAGATTTGCAGCCTGTCATGTTTCTATATCATAGGTAGAAAATGATTATACATACCACCTCAATTCAGATAAAGTTTTCCACTGAATCTTGTTATATGTTATGGAGGTTACTTTCCTTCAGCTTTGAATATTGAAATTTGAGTATTGACCCCTTGGTTTTCTATTTTCCTTCTCCATTTCTTCTGATTCTCTCCTAAGTTCCTTTGTTTCTTTTCATCTTTGATTTCTACGTAATTTCTATCTCTCTCCTTTGCTCTCTCGGTCTTACATCTATCTTACAACCATATAACTCTTCTGTAGTCAAATATTAGAATGCCAACCGTGCAACATTACATGGGGAGAGCTAGTATGCTTAACCTAGTGGTCTGAGACAAGATTTTAATTAAAATGTATGGGTATGTAGCTAAAATGGAATGTTCTTCTAAAGCACAAGTAAAATATCTTACTGCAGGAATTCAAACAGCTTTAGAATCAACTCAAGAGGAAAAGATCAATTTAGTTTGATTTACTTTACCATAAAAAATGGATTGACCACATTACTAGGTCTGCAAGCTGGTAGTTTTTTTTTTTTTTTTTGGCCAAACAAGCTGGTAGTTTAGTTGCCTAAAATTGGGATCTACATGCAAAGATTCATAATCTTATGCATGCTAACTGATCAGTCCATTTCTATATAAGATAAGTCATTAACGGTTAAACATTACAGGTAAATACCTTTCCTGCCACCATAATGAGGAGCAGTGTCCCAAAACTCTTCACGCATCTGCACAAGTTGAGACTTTGTTATCGGTTGAGGATGTTTCCAGGGCTTTGGCTTCCGGATCTTTTTCACATTCCCTGTTGAAGCGAGAAAAAGAGGAAGATTTCACGGTATTATTTAGTGCATATAAACTTCAACAAGTGAATCTAAAAGCATAAATTCACACTGCAATTTTACAAGAAAGATCAGTTAGCATTTGGTGAATAGAAACTACCGACTCGAAACAAACTGCATTTGTTTATAATGAAATTGCCATCTCTGAATTGTGCCAAGATCCACACTTATACCCATTAAGTCAATGACTTTATTGCTTATTTCATGCGGCTGAGCCATTAGTCCTTTCCTTATATTGTTTAAGCATATATCTCCAATTCAAACATTAAATTTGCTAAAATTACAATTTTTTTATTCAAGAGTTCAATCAAGAAAACATTAAATAAAATATCAAAAGGATATATATGAGTACTAATTGCAATCCCAATCCTAAATTTATCAGATCCTTTTCACTGACCAGTGACCAGCAACCTTTTTCCTAAACCCACATTATTGTCTACATAAAAGGAAAAAAAAAACACCAAAAAACTAAAATCATAAATTTTATTTTGTTAGCTGTTAGCGTGTTACATTCAGAAATTTACTACTAATATAACTTCGAATTTGTGGAATTTTAACAGGATTTTCTTTTTCTTTTGCTTTGACAAGTCGTAAAAAAAGAAGAATAAATAATCGCAGAAACAGAATTGAATAACGAAAAATGCTGACATTCACTAACCTTAAATGCAATCCAAAGCAAACTATAAATAGAAACAGAAGCGAAAATAAATGAAAATCAAGCGGCAGCCTTTTAGCTGTTTAGAAGATATCGGAAACTTTTGTAAGACACTCTACCATTTGACTAATTTTAGCTCAAAGTTTCCTTAAGCTACAACAATTCAAAGATGCCGCCATTGGTCCTCAAGCTTCAAATTTTCCGGACGATTTTCTCAGGAACCAAACAAGAAAATCCAGAAACCGGAAAAGGTAAAAAGAAAGAAAGAAAACAAAGTACAAAATCTTTACCGTCTCCTTTGGCCGGCGTCGATCCAGCACAGCCCATTCTGTTTTTCTTCTAAAGCCCCCAGAAGAACAGGAAAAAGAAAAAGAAAGTTCTTTTCTTTTCTTTTCTTTCTATCTTCCAAATGTCTTCAAGGGAAATTCTTGTTCATTGAAATTTAAGTCAAAAGTTTCTTTGAAGAAAGGAAGAGAGAGAGAGGGAGAAGATATATTTCCGGTGAAAAAATCTGCGGTGTTTCCGGTGAGCTTAATTAAAAAAAATAGTAAAAGAAAATACTCCTATGACGAAAGGGGAAAAATATAATGATTTGATTATGATTGGGTAAAAATTATAATTTAGTAAGAGAAATCGTGAAACGATTGAGAGTGGTGGTTGGCTGTCATGTTCCTTGTTCGTGAAATTTTTTAATTCAATCTTTTTTAGCTTTTTTGGACTTTACACGAGGATTTCTACTTACTATATTTTATCCTAGATTTTAGCAAACATAGCAATATACCCCTTTTATATCAATCACTTTAACAATTAAGTCCTCTAGATTTTCCATTTTTAATCTAAAATTAGGAAGGGTGTTGCTAATGGAATCTCTCTCTTTTTTTTTTGGTGAAAACTAATGGAATCTCTCATATAAAATACTTTCCAAATATAATAAAATCAAGATAATACATTTAATTTTGTCATCTTCATATGTTTTGCGAATGAAACATATGCGTTAATGTATTGTCAAGATAAACGTAGTAGTTTTAGAGAGGATTTTACTCTTATACTATATGAGTTTTAGGAAGACCTGCTGCTAACCAATGATGAGACATGATATCTTTTGTTTCAACTTAATTTATATGCATGCCTTTTCAAAAAAAAAAATCAATTTATAATAATTAAAAGTATAAATAAGAAAGATGAAATCAACTCATCAAAATAAGTAAATGCAATTCAAACTAAAACCCTAGCACAATAAGTAACTTCCTCAAATTAAAACAAATAAAACATGTTTCTTTTTATCATACAATGTCATTATGTCAATTTAAGACTAAAACATAAATAAAAGAAATATCACTAAAAATAAATAGGGCTTAGTTGTAAAATCTTAAAATCATAGAGACAGAATCGATAACTTTATCAAACTATGACGGCAAAAATTGGTATTTACGTAAAAGTTCAGAGTGTTGTATAGTTTATGTAATCTTAATGATGCGGCAAAGGTTAAGTGGCTACCGGCTAATAAGAATATGCCACGTTCTCAATTCGATGATGATTTGGACTTTCTGTTGGGCCCACCTTGTAGTTGTCCTTGGTCTTCTTGAAGATAATTGGGCCCGCAATCGGCGGCTTGGGAAAATTTATTGGTCTTGGAAGTCTGTCCAAAGTCCATGAACAATGATTCTGAAACTGACAATTCTTTTTTTTTTTTTTGCCAGAGACAATTCTTTTTTTTTAAAGTGGAATAATTCAATAGCTTGTGTTAGTAATTATGAGATAAATATACCATAAAATATATTGGAAATTCAAATTTCATAACTTAACCTTTAATGGGATAATAAAAATAGTCTTCTTCAAATGTATAAAATGTCAAGGTTTTGATTTGCAATGTCAACAGAAGTTGCAATAAATTGAAACTCTTTCATTGGCATATTGAATTATACAACTACATTGAGGTTTTTCTGGTGAAGGGCTTTGCTAATTGCTAGTGTGTACTGTAAAGCAGTTCCTTAATGGATGGGTTTAAGTGGAGCATAGTTGATTCCACTGCAGCCACTTAATTATTAATGCTCTAAAGACCCAAAAAAGAATCATAAAGATTCCTCCACTCCAGAAGAGTTTGATTCTGCTATGATTATGGAGGTTTAACTGTATTAAGAAGAAAAAGAACAAGTCTACTCAACATCTAATACTCTGCATTGACTTTCTTAACAAATATGCTTTTAATAAATGATCATTTTCCTTCTAAAAGCCATGGCAACTCTGACATAAGGCTTTGTACTAATCGGTTACAATAGCTAGCCAAGAAATAACATTGGCTAAGTTGCTATTATCGTCTCTGTAGATCTCTACGGTACAAATTCCTGCTAATATATATCTGATTCAGTTACAGACTTGCTTAAAGAGGAATATAAATGATGATACAGATTCAAGATAGAGAACTTAGACACAAAAAGGTGGGTTGGGATTTGGGAATAGCCCGGGAAGCCTGTCATCAATGCTTGCAATTAGTTCAGAAACGGAATGAATCACTGGTTCCATACTTACTCCTCATATTGTAATGGTCATACTTAGAGTTGTCATAATCCACTGGCTTGGTCTCAACAGGTTTTTGATCTGCTGTACTTGTTGAGTAAACTGCCTCTCCCGATTTATCACGTTGGCGATGTCTTGTTCTTTTCTCCTGGGTCTTAGACCTGCTGTGAGGAACCTCACCTGACCCATAAAATTCTGCATATTCTTGTCGTTTGGACGAACGATGCTTGCTAGACAAAGGGTCCTTGAAACTGCTTGATTTCAACTTTGGAGGCTTCATTTCTGAATACTTATCACTTGTATTAGTTGCATGTGTTTGCCGGGTTTCAGAAACAGGAGCTGGAGTGGTCTGCCTTTGAACTAATGGAGGTGGAACTTCATCTTCAGGCATCCGGAGATTATCCTTCATTGGTGTAAGACCTTTCTTGGAGCCAACAGATCGGAAATGGGAGGGGACAAAATATAGGAACATGCTGCCCATTGATTCGAGAGCAAGCTTGGACAGATCCACTAGAAGTTGGCCAAAAGATGGCCACCCAGGTACCTCTTTCATGCTGTCCACAATAGGAGTGGGCTTCTCCTTCCTTTGTTTTTCCTTGAATTCACTCTCCAAAGGTTGCTGCAGCATCAGTTGATGCGTTAGATGAAGCCAATAGAGCAAAATGATGAAACCATTTAAACCCTTGAATAAATTTTCATTTTACAGCAGCAAAGAATAAGATGCTTTGACCTTCAAGACCATTTAAGGAAATCAACAACAATTCAGAGATATAAATAGAAATGAAGCAGACTTGGTGCTCAGCACACTTTCCTACAGAGACAACTTGAACACCTAAAGTAGCAGAAAGATTTTGTTGGTACATGCATGAGAAAATACACATGAATATTAGAGGGTAAGTCATAGAACATGAACTGTATTTGCTTGCTAATAATGATGAAAAAAAATGTATAAAGTTTTTATGTGACATTGTTGAAACAAAAATCAAGAGCTATACCATTTTCGGGAAGAAAGAAGATCCAAATCCCTGCTGTAGCAAGCATGTGGCATACCCAATTAAGACGGCACCAACAACCATCAGGATGTCTGCTAAAACGCAAAAGTTTGATGAAGGTCAGAAAGTAAATTGACACAACAAGACTAAACATGCTCAATTATCAAATACCAACATGACCAAGATAAGCACTTGTTGAGAAGGCTTCATTAAAAACCCATGATTCTAAATTAATAAACTGAGATTTAACATCATGACACATATATGTGATCATCAAAAGGCTGGTGGCTAAAAGCCTTTACTTACAAGCATTAGTAAGGTAGCTACCATTTACTCAACTGTCACACTAACCACATCCTAAGTAATATGACTGTCAACAGCCCAGATTATGTGTGCGACCCTCTTCCTACTAAGGGAAGACTTATCCCATCTTTGATGACTTTGAACTTATGCTAGAATCTTCCCATATGGATTTATTCTCCTAATCTCAGGTGAAGGCTTAATGCGTGGTAATTAGGATGGCACAATATCATTTATCAGAGAAAAAAAAATAGATTATTTATCCCTTTGCCCAAGAAGGTTCACTAACACTAACCAATAAGTCATTTTCTCAAATAATCTGATTGATGTTATCTTTAGCATCTTAAGGCAAACAAAATTAACTATGCATAAGTTAACCAGGCACTGAAGTTTTATATTGGAAACCACTGAAAAGAGCATATAACTAGGTATACAAACCTGTGGGAGAAACCGAACTATACTGATAATCACAATCGTCTTGGTTAAGGGAGATCTGCCGAAGAGCAGCATTTCCTCTGTCAATAACTAACAAGGAACAGGTGGGTCGAACATATACCACATCAAAATCATTCGAGAACTTTGCATCCTCACTGGGTCCATCCCTATAACCTGCAACATTTGATTTCCCTCCAGCAATAGTTGTAACACCTGCAAATAATTTCTTGACTCATCAATTTTTTTCTTCAGAAAGTATTCTACAATAGGGACTGCCAACTTCAATAGAGCTCAATCATATTCCCCTCTTAGTGTAAATGGATAACCAAGGAGATCAATCAATAAAGCTGCCATAGTTCAGATACATCACTACAATAGAGCTGTTTCAATATTTAAAGCTGCTAATATCCGCACAGCGAAGAAATTCAACCAAAGTTTTAAGTTCTTTCAATATAGTATAGTGTTCAGCACTATCTGTATATAGTATATACCTGCATCTCCTATCTTTCTGATAGCAAGATTCTGGGTATCAGCAACGTACACATTGCCTTTGTCATCCATGGTTACACCTCTGGGGTGATTGAAACGAGCATCACTTGGTTTTCCATCCACATGCCCTGTATAACCCTGAAATGACCCAGCAACCAGTCGGCCCCGACTATCTGCAACAATCAGTATGCAGAAACAAGACAAGGCAAATATATTTCACCATCAGATAAGAGAGTTTTCATTTGATCCAGTAACTAAACAGCATAGGAAAACTAGAGACAATAAAAACAGTTATAATTCTCATATCTGAAAAATCAAACACCTACATTGAGACAGTGGTGGAGTAATCTTAACAATGTTACTGTTAACTTCATCAACAGCATATAATTCGCCATCCTCAGAGACGCGAATTTTGTGAGGAACAACTCCAATCTCATTGCCTTCAACTACAGTCTCAACTAAGTACCCATTCTCAAATTGAAGAACATTGCCATCTGTACAAATCAAAAGGGAAACCCATTTTAAAATATTTCATATAAAAAAATCATATAAAACACAGAAACTAAACATTAGAATCATTCATATTTTACCTGATTGGGGGGTTTTGGTGGAAGACCTTGTCCATTTAATTAAAGAAGACAAGTGCTTTATCAATGGCCCTGAATAAATCACATTGTAATTAATTTAGAGCATTACATTTATTTAAAAAGCCCAAAAAAGGGTTTAACTAAAAGCAAAAAGAAGACCCATTAGAGAAATTTACAGATCAAAAGAATTACAAAAAGCTAACACAGCTTTACACCAACACGAGCAAATAATGAAGCAAAATAAGAACAAAAAAACGTAGCATTTAAACTCAAAGCAGAAAAAGGTAACCATAAATTTAAACAGAAAAGATGAATAAAATCTAAGATCATCAAGAAAACCAAATAAAAAGAAGTGAGAAGAAAAGGAAAAGGGTACCAGCTGGGGCAGCTTGAGCTTGGAAATGAAGAGAGTAAGGAACTAAAAGAAATAGCAGTGTTATTAAGAGATGGGATTCTCTCATTATTCTCTAACTAAGCTTTAGGGAGCTACTTCTGCTACAGAGAGTAAGAACTTAAAGAAGAAAGTGAGAGAGAGAGAGAGAGAGAAGGGAAAGAGAAAGGAATAAATTTTCGTGAAAATAAAGTAAAAAGTGAAAATAGTTTTGTCTTTTTCGTTGAAATTTTTTTATTTTTAACGAAAGAGCTTCTTTACTGTGGACTGTGGAGAGACAAACTGTACTTTAAAAAAATCTAAAGTTTGCATTGCACTTTGCAGTCCCAAAGTTTAGTAATTTTTTCAAAGCATTTTTTTTTTCTGAAGGAATATATTTGTATGGCATTTCTTTAATCTATTTTAGAATGGAATAAAATGAATGGATTTAAAATATTAAGGATCAGATTATGTGAAAAAATATTTAGATTATGGATCAGATTCTGCTACAAACAAAATATAAGAGGTCGTCCTCGTTTTTTAATCGAACCCAATAGGAGGATTATAGGAAGGGGCAATATATTAATTATTAATCTTTGTATGAATGTGTCCCAAATCCAACATGCCTAATTCTCCAAATATTCATTTATTTACATAATAATATTCCATTATCAAGTTTAACAAAATTATTATTATAGCCATTTTTGACATTACTTTGAAATTCTCGTTTGGGTGTCTCACATGGCACACATCAAATTAAATTTCCAAATTTCTAAAGAGCCTTGGAGTTGGAGCAATCGGCTGATTTATTGGACTTTCAAGTTTCAACTGAGGTATTCTTGATCTCAATTCTCACAGAATTTAGTTTAATTAACTGGGAAATGGGTATCCTCTTCCATATATGATATATGCAATCTTCTAAGTTCAATTCGGATCTATCAAATAAGTTCTTGAGTGGAACCATTCCAAAAACAGAAAAAAATAACATAGTACTTGTCAAGAACTATTGTTTACTACTATTGCCACAGGAAGCATAATGTTTAGAAAGAAAGAGATACGAGACTTGATTGTAAGTTAGAGTATCCATTTATCATTCACAAGTATGGTAACCTCAAGACAACAGAGAATCTGACAATCTAATGTATGGTAACCTCAAGACAACAGAGAATCTGACAATCTAATGAATGATGTTATCCGAAAACGGTAAGGATCTATTTCAATCAAGAGAGAAATGATGATAAATTGATATAACATTGCACTATCCTAAATGCTGTATCAAGTATACAAAATACATTCTCTAGAGAAATTGCTCTTCACAGGAAGCGGTTGGAGGCAGAAAGAATATGTAGGGCAAAGCGCTCCTTACACTGGGAAAGCCGTTCAAGAAAATAAAACAGCTCTGCTAATCTCCATGTTGGTAGGAAAATTTCAAAACTGGTGAAGAATGAATGGTGACTTATGTCAAAGCAAAAAATATACTATGCATCGAACAAGTCTATCTGCTCAACGGCTCTAACTGAACTTCCATTAATCCAGAATTCTGGGAACCCTTATGTCCAGGAGCCCTGTTAGGGCTTAAAAGGTCCACAGAATCATCTTCTTCAAGGTCACCCAGGACCCAGTTGCCCCTTCCTAGTAATCTTTCCCTCCTCCGCTGTCTTTCACGATACTCCAAATATATGACCATCAAGGCACCAATCAAGAACCATATCATCAATGCCAAGCTAAGTCCATGAACATTTTCTCCACCATATCTTTCTCCCAAATGCTTCATTCCAGTGAAAAGTGCTGCGATTCCAACAACAATGGCACCTCTGCCAACAATTACATGGATGTACTCCCAAAGAATCCTATTTGAGGAAGGCTCCTCCCCATTAGAAGGTTTCTTGGGCCTGAAGTACGCATTCGCTGGTTGCACACAGGCCAAAAATATAGTAGCAATCCCAAACTTAACATGTAATGAGCTGACAAAGAAACCCCGCAGTTCAGCAACTGCAAAAAGAAGGGCAAGTAGGGTAATTGCTAATCCTGAATATTGCAAGTAAACGTGAATTTGGTACCATCCATCACCCTTTACATGTTTCAAGTATCTAGCTGCCAATATTCCACCAGGAAGTAAAATACCCCAAGAGAGGAACATCATAAACCCATGTACAGCTAAAACTGGTCGTAGATCTTGCTCAGCCTCAGAAGAACCACGCATAAGAAGCACCCGTACTGGCCTTTGACTGGTCACAGAATGCATATTTCTTTCACTGAGATGTTCATCAGCCCACTTAGCACCCATTGCCCATATTACTCTAAGAGGAGTAGTTGGATCAACAATGTTCTTGCACTCTGGCCTATCATTATGACTGCATGACGGCTTCAAGGGACGTGTAAATTCGAAAGTAATGATTCCATTTTCTGACCTGCACCTCACATGCGTCAAGTTCTCATTCGTTGGATGCAAATTAGAGACATCCTTTCCATCAATCCAATATGAATCTACACGCCCTTGTCCAATACTGTCAATCCAGCCCACATAAGCATAGCTATTCACCATCCCACTACCAAAGCCAATTGCAAGATAGCCACTCTTCTTTACACCACGAGCAGCAATAGATATTGAATCCTTTGACAGTGTCCAAAAGAAGGTCACTTGTTGATCATCCAAAAACACACTGTTATTATACATATCAGATAGACCACCATCAACAACTTGAACTCTCCACCCCATCTTTTGCTGGTACAATGACTGATAATACACTTGATCTGGGGTATTCCTATCGGGAGCCCAAATCAATTCATGAGGGCTTGCATAAACTCCTTGTGCTTCTGGCCCTCCAGCATAAATAGTCTCACTAGCATTCCTTGTCGTCGCATTTCCACCTAGATTATCAGAAGTAATATAGAATGAAACATTATGCCCTGCCTGCACTGAAAACTTCACGGGTACCCCTCTTTCCACTCTCAGTACAGGAGCTTCCTTCTTATTAATATACAAGACCTTAGTTGGACTTGGCGGATTTGGATAATGCAATGCCTCCCCAGTTGTAACAACAAGTGGAACAGTCGAATCAGCAATGATTAAATCCTGATCCTCCTTATCATCAGCATCCAACGGCCCTAAACAATCATTGACACTCTCTGAAACATTAAGCACCAAATGTCCATATCTAACATTCCTCGGACCTCCATGATTTTGGGGCATAAAATATGGCCGAATACTATCCGGTGGGTTCATCAACCCTATTGCCCAAATAACAGTCATTTTCTCGGTAGGATTCACAGGCAAATCATATTTCTCATCAGGTGATTTCAACGGTTTCCTATACCTAACAAAAGAAACCCCATCTCTCCTATGTCCATAAATCAACCTAGTATTATTTACTTCATGGCCATTTTCCGAGTTCTCATAAACTACATCAGGGCAAACACCTAATGCTGAACCATCTTTAGCATTCAACTTGCATTCACTGTAACTCGTAATGTAAAAATCATCAACAAACGGTTTACCTTCATCAGTAATACCTGCCACCGCCACATCAGCTCCCGACATCAGCTCCGTTGTCCTATTCGGACTAGCCCATCCGAACCCCATATAATCCATCATCCGCGTAGCCGCTTCTAATCCGATCTCGATCCAATTTTCCTCCACATTCAAACTCCACCGCACCCTATAATTATCAGACAAATTCTTGCAGTTATCGAACATTGTTGGCGCCAGACTCTGATCCGACCCGTTGAGCTGGTTCGACCCGTTCACTGGGAAGGTAACATGGCCGAAGTCTGAAGTGGTGGTGCGGTCCCAGACGGAGAGAACGTTGATCTGGCTCCAGTTGAGGTTGGGGAGTAATTGGACTGAAAAAGACGCGTTCTTGTAAGTGGTTTGGTTTAGGTGGTAATCGGAGATGGGGAACCCGCCAGTGATGTTAGAGAAGACGAGGGAGTCGGCGCCCCAGAAAACGACGTCGGACGACCCGGCTAACATGTCGAATCGAGTGACCTGAAAAGAGCAGTCGTCGAGGATTTTGAGATGGCCTCGGAGTTGGTGCTGGACCATGGTGAAGTTCGATTCGAACCCGATTAGGGAGCCCGTGTTGGAGCATTTCCGACCCGAAGCCGCATTGGAAATGAAGAGGGAATTAATCAGGAACAGTAGGATTAGAAAGGAAGTTCTGGAATTGTACATTCGGATCGGATCGTAGGTGATTAAAGGATCCGAATTTGGTGAAATGGATACAGATATTTGAAGGAAACAAGAGGAGCGAGTTAGCAGGTGGCGGTGACTCACTGGTGGAGGAGCGAGTCGTCGACTCGTCGCTTTATTGGAGACTTTCCCTTTCTATTTGTTTCGATTTTCACCACTTTTTTTTTTTCTTCGGTTGGGTGGAAGGAACTTGGAAGAGAGAGAGGGACGAAGGAGACGATGGTGGGAGGAGGAGGGTGAGTAACAAAGGGCAGTTTCGTTATTTAGTTAAAGATTATGTCCAAAATTCCTATGCTTTGAAGCCTATGATTGCTTTGAAACTATCACGTCAGTCTTTGACATATATACGTATAGAGAAGGTATAGAGTTTAGATTTTGGAAAGCTTTTTATTTGCTACTTCTGTTTATTTATTTAAGTGTTTTTTTTTTTAGAAATTGCCTTCTTCAATACAAGTCCTTGAAAGATTAATAGTAGTTGATTAAGAAGTGTATGTATGGCCTAACTGGCTAAATTAGTATTTAATAATCTGTCTACCGAAACAAAGTTTAAGCTGGTTGAATAGGGAATTCAAAATTGTTTTTCAAAAATATTTTTCAATTTTTTTTAACTAAAAGGCTATAAACTCTAAATTAATTGAAGTTTTTTTTTTAATTCTTTTTCAGAAACAATTATATCAGTAGAATATGCTAAGTCAAGACCATAATCAGTACCTAATAATAGATTAAGGGACTTTTTAACAAGTTTTTCTAATGATATAAGAGGATATGGTTCTAATGAATTTCGATTAATTTGAAATAAATTTAACCCTGAAATTTAAATAAATAAAAACTATTTCCAAATCTATTTTCATTATTTACAAGACTTAAATACTAGATTATTTAACAAATATATCAAATTCCTTCTATCTACCTAAAGTTTATATGAGCACATCAAGGGATGCAAAGAAAAGGATATAAAGTCCAACTACTGCACATGCATGGCACTTACTTACTTAAAACGATTGATCCACCCCAAAAATTGCTTTCAAGTTAAGGAAAGGAGAAAAATTGTAGAGAAATAAAATAAAGAGGAAAAAAACTTTATTATAGACTTATGGCAATATTAGAAGTCAAGGAGAAGCCCACAAATACACCTAGATCACAATAATTATCAACCAAATGAAAAAATTCCGGCCAATTATTCCATTGCTTATTTGCTTTGCACGATCTATATGCAAGTGAACACAGACTTTGACCATCCAACCATAGTATTAGTTTTTTGCAATAATAATAAATGCTAAAAACCTAACTTACAACACAAAAAACGAATGATTCACCGTCCACCTCCATGTTCATGTATATATATAATTATTAAGAAAAGAATATGCTTCTTTCTTGTGCTTTCTTCTTTAATCTTTACATAGATAGTTCTTTTTACTTACATTTTTGCTACTTATTTCTCTACTTTTAGAAGTAATCAAGGAAGATCAAAATTGGGCATTTTTTGAATACAAATCAAGCAACAATTTTGAAAGAATATGTGATTATTGATTCATTATGCTATATTGAATTTATTCTTATTCAGTTTTTTTTAAGTTTAAACGGGTTAATTTTTTATTAATAAAAAAAATGGATTACAAATATGAGATGGTAAGTATCTCACTCACCCTACATCCAGATTTTGCAATATTATGAGTTAAAACATTTATCCCCGTTTAACAAAATTAAAGGAGATAAAATCAAACTGTGTAAAAAATGCTAAGATATCATGCATCAGGAAAAATCAAGCTGTGTAAAAATTGCTAAGATACCATGCATCAGTAAAGTCTCTACTCATAACGATTCTTTAACTTTATGATTTCCTAAATCGCTTGTTTGTTATTCGACTCAACCACTATTGACTCATTTTTATATTTTCTGAGCATATATGATTAATTCAATTTGTATATATTATATTAGATTGTTAGCCCATAATAATAGGACAGATAATGACGATTCCCTGTTATTTACAATACTCCAATTTCAAATTTTACTGAAAAAAATTGTCGATCTATCGATTGTGTACATACCACTCAATCGTTAATCAACTGCCTAAAATAGAGTTTAGTTAAATAATCCTGTTTGGGCTGATTCAATTTTGGGCTTTAGTAGAAATTTATAAAATTGGGCTGGGTTTAATTGGATTTGGACAATATTATCCAAAAAAAAGAATGGATGAAAATAGTTCCGTTGACAAATTTGACAATTGGTGGCCCCCACACTCCCAAGTCTCCGATCTATCAAAAACGCGGTCAAACATGCCGCCTCTGGACATCCACGTCACTCTCGTAGTCCAGGTGTTTTATTCTCATTCGTCTGACCTCGTGTCTATTTTATTTTTATTTTTATTTATTTATATTGAAGTCGTTTATGAAGTCTTCACGTAATAACTAAACATTAAAAAACCTAGCCAAATCAAAAATCTCCCCTCAGAAAATTCACCTACTCCTCTCGGCACGGCTCCGTCAATTTTCCAGTGCGTACGGTTTGTTTTCCAGATCTTTGATTCATCAATTTTCTTAACGTTATCTATCTTTTTGTGGTTATTGAATCGTGAAACGTGCTTTTCTGTTTTTATTATTGGGTAAAGATCTGATTATGCTGATGGATCCCTGTAGCTGTGAAATGTTTTGTGTTTTTCAATCATAATCGAGAAGATAAAGAAAAAATGACGAAACAGAAGGAGTAATCATAGAGCGGGTATTTTCTAATATAAGGAAACTAGGTTAATGGTCTAAAGATATTTGAATCATTTTCAATTTTTGCTGATTTGTGTTCTCTTTTTGATTCTTAGTCTTTTTGAGATTTATTACGATTCAAGCTCTCAGATAGTTTGCATTTTGCATCGGATAGATGGCTGGGGGTCATTGGCCCAAAAATAGAAATTATCCCATATTTTCGTTCCTAATATAGTTTAGGGTTTTAGGGTTAGAAGTAATATACTTTAGGTATTATATATTCGTTCCTAATATAGTTAGAAGAACAACTCCAATGTGGAACAGTTTCTGTATGGAGTAAAGAGCTGTAGCTTGCTAAGTTGCTATGACCATATAGAGGTTTTTATCCGGTTTATATTCATATCTATGAATGGTTAGTGCAGGTTGCAGTAGCTTAGTTTCAAGAGTTGGATAAAACAAGATGGGGGGAGGATTTAGAGTTCTTCATCTTGTGAGACCGTTTCTGGCATTTCTGCCTGAAGTTCAGAGTGCTGACAGGAAGGTTCCCTTCAGGGAGAAGGTCATATACACTGTGATCTCTCTTTTTATTTTCTTGGTTTGTAGCCAGCTGCCACTGTATGGCATACATTCAACAACTGGCGCAGATCCATTCTATTGGATGCGTGTTATTCTTGCTTCAAGTCGTGGGACTGTTATGGAGCTTGGAATCACTCCCATTGTGACATCTGGGCTGGTGATGCAACTCCTTGCTGGTTCGAAGATCATTGAAGTGGACAATAATGTTCGTGAAGATCGTGCCCTGTTGTAAGTATCTTCTCAGCAAACTTCTTTGATTTTGTGCGTTATTTATGTAACTATTTTCTCTGACTGAATTACTTATTTATTGCAAGTTTCTCTTTTCTCAATTGGATAGTTTTATAAGTTCCTTTAGATTTTTTGTTTTAAGATTTCTATGATTATAGCTTGGCAATAAAGTGGCATCTATATTTTCCCTGAGCTGCAATTTGCTTCTTTGACTTCCAGCTTCTATAATTAATATTATGAGTCCCTTATCTTTCCAGAAATGGTGCACAAAAGTTGTTGGGACTCTTGATAGCCATCGGCGAAGCAGTTGCCTATGTTCTCTCAGGAATGTATGGTAGTGTCGGCCAACTTGGAGTAGGAAATGCCATTCTGATTATCCTTCAACTTTGCTTTGCTGGTATAATTGTTATATGTCTTGACGAGCTTCTTCAGAAAGGATATGGTCTAGGCTCTGGAATTTCCCTTTTCATAGCAACCAATATCTGGTGAGCTTTAGTAGCCTTTATTTTTATTTTTGTCTGCTTCTTGGATCTGTTACAATGTGTTTACTGTGGATTCTTATTTGTCTCCTAACTACTAATATTTTGTAATAGAGTGTGGTTTTCAATGGTAGAATTACAATTCCTGGCACTCAAAAGAAACTTGTTGGATGTGCAGTGAAAATATAATCTGGAAGGCATTTAGCCCGACAACCATCAACAGTGGCAGAGGTGCTGAGTTTGAAGGAGCTATTATTTGTTTGTTCCATAACATCTTAACTCGAGACAACAAGATTCGTGGTCTCCGAGAAGCCTTCTATCGGCAGAACCTTCCAAATGTTACAAATTTGCTTGCTACAGTATTGGTTTTCCTAATTGTTATCTATTTCCAAGGGTTCCGCGTGGTTCTGCCTGTTAGGTCAAAGAATGCCCGTGGGCAACAGGGTTCATATCCTATCAAGCTGTTTTACACCTCTAACATGCCCATCATTCTACATTCTGCTCTTGTTACCAACCTCTACTTCATTTCTCAGGTACTTCAGTTTACTTATATTATACAATATGTAGCTGCCTATTTTTGTTGGCTTATCACGCGGTTCATCTAATCATGTGGCCCGTCTCTGCAGTTGCTCTACAGGAGGTACAGTGGAAACTTCATTGTGAATCTCTTGGGCCAGTGGAAGGAATCTGAATATTCAAATGGTCAATCCGTTCCTGTTGGTGGCCTTGCATATTACATCACTGCACCATCAAGGTGATTAGAATTTTCAAACTAATATTTTTGCAACAGGGTCTCTAATGCTGCCTCTTTTATCGGTTAAATCCTTAACTTTATCATTGGGAAAGTGTGATTCTATCCTTCATTATCAATCCATTCTAATACTTCTCAATATGTTCTTGCAGCTTAGCTGATATGGCAGCCAATCCTTTTCATGCTCTGTTCTATCTTGTGTTCATGTTGTCAGCATGTGCATTGTTCTCAAAGACTTGGATTGAAGTTTCTGGATCATCT
Source organism: Corchorus capsularis (assembly GCA_001974805.1). Taxonomy (NCBI): domain Eukaryota; kingdom Viridiplantae; phylum Streptophyta; class Magnoliopsida; order Malvales; family Malvaceae; genus Corchorus; species Corchorus capsularis. The sequence continues at coordinate 36,935 of AWWV01011077.1, forward strand.
GCTAGAGATGTTGCCAAGCAGCTCAGGGTATGTCATCTTCTGTAAAAGTCCATCTTTAGGTTTACTTTGTTTCTGTGAATTTGCTTTCGTGCTTTTACCTTTTTGTTTACTAGTTTACATTAACCATGAGTGTCGAAACTTGAAAAACTTATAGTAACATTTTCAAGAAATCAGATACATATGCATTAGTATTTGGTTATATGAACTCTTAGGTTGGCAAAAACGCGAAGATTGGTATAATAATATCTAAACTTCCCTCTCAAGCTGATATCTAACCATTTTTTGCTGCTATTTCGCAGGAACAACAAATGGTTATGCCCGGACACCGTGAGGCAAGCTTACAGAAAGAGTTGAACCGCTACATACCCACTGCTGCTGCATTTGGAGGCATGTGCATAGGTGCACTCACAGTATTGGCAGATTTTATGGGAGCAATCGGGTCGGGAACTGGTATTCTTCTTGCAGTCACCATTATTTACCAATACTTTGAAACATTTGAGAAGGAGAAGGCCAGTGAACTTGGCCTCTTTGGATTCTAGGCCATAGGTTTTGACTGGCACTTAGAACTGTTGTACAATTTTGGGAAGCCTAGAGATGTATTTAGGGCCTCGTTTGACACAAAGGGGTTAGAAGTTTAGATAGTCAGTCCAATATGTTTGATCAGCTTGAGAGATTTCGGAAGGCCCATTGCCCGAAATGGATTGGTCGTGCTTCCTTTCGCTTGTAATCCTATATACCTTGCAATATAGACTTTGTTGTAGGCTTTGTCCACACACAATGGTAACACTTGAATTGCTATTGTATTTTTAATCATTACCCATTTGTTATAAGAGAATTTTCCTTTTTTGCAATTTGTTCATTGCTGCCTTGAAAACTTCTTCGATCGAATCATTACAGCATGGATAAGTACGGCACTAATTCTCTTAGCCTGAAGAATGATGAACTAATTCTTTTAAAGTTTTTAGATGGCTGGAGTCTATTGGCATTGGATTCCATGTCATAGTGGCTCTGCTGCACCATTTTACTAGTTGGCAACAAAGGAAAGGAGGAGGAAAGTAGGAAAAGAAAAAGGTGGTGGGAAATCTGATCTAAAATCTAAATTATTTATCTGAATGAATGAATCCAATAAGGCCCAAAGTTATGGGTCTCACTAAAGATCATGCTTTGCTTTTTTATTAGTTGAGACTTGAGACTTGAGACTTGAGAGGGCAGCAGCAGATTGTCCTTCCATGACTGTGTGCTTGGCTGAATCTTTCAAAGTTATTCTGAAAAGTAGGGTAGGGAAAGGAGTTGACAGATCGAGAGCCGAGAGGCAATCAATATGGGAATATTTACTAGTTACTTGTATTTTATCATTATTATTCTCACTTACTTTGGCTCTCAATTTCAACTTTGAATCTAATTTCTGGCTTCTGTTTTGCTGCAGTACACAGCATTTATATATTACTACTATCTTTCAGATTCAGAACAACAATGTGTAAATTCTGATTTTTTTTTTAATTCATTCATTTATAAGTATTTCATTATTTGGGTGGGGAACTGGGGATTATTCATTTATTCTGTTGGATTTTTTTTTTAATTTCGTGCCAATATTACAATTTTTAAGTAATTTGTTACATTTTTTTTGGCAAGATTGAAGAAAAATATAGTTGTCACAATCATGTAGGGGCAAAATTATTTTATCCCCGTGTCCACGATAATTAATGTCAACAATTCATAGCGCGAGTCGCGCTAATATGGTCTTATTTTAATTCTATTTTGAGCCAATATTCCATTATTTCGGCTGGAGCTGGAGCATCTCATTTTTCATTTTTCTATCAAATACTATAATTATCCTATTCCAGAGGGGAAAAAAAATTCTCCATTATTTCATATCTACTTTTTCCTCTTTTTCTTCTTTTCTGAGACTATTATTAACCCATATAAGCCACATATGGTGATATAATTCCCAAATCGGAAATTTATAAATGTTTTTAATTCAATAATGTTATGTAATTCATGTATATAATAAATATGTATAAGTATCTTTTTATTGTTAGGTTTCCAAAATCTCCTCATCTTAGATAAAATTCGGTAGAAAAAATAGGATCAAGTCGTGAAACATGTTGATAGGCCTCTTGCAATAAATAACATCTAACATGATAACTTTCTTTTTCTTGCATGACAACAAAAGTACAAAACTAGAGTAAATAATTACGACCAATTAATTAAAAAAAAAACGTGGAGGTGTATAAACAAATTTTTGGTGTGGGGGGAAAGCTGTGGCCGCAGTCAATATACACATATTCAACCAACTCTTTCGTGTGGTTTTTGTTAAAAAAAAAAAAATTATGTTATCTTACATATATATATATATATATATATATTGAATAATTATATATGTGATTTCATATTAAATTGTTTTCGTATCATTTATAGCTAACTATTAGACCATCAATGTTCGTTGGATCAAGTGAAAAAAGTTTTATGTCCATCAAACAAGACGTTGAGTTCAAATCTTACGAATAGAGAAATCATGTGTTGAGAGAAATTTCGGAATTCAATGTGACTCTATTTTTAAGTTAATTAAAGTTTAATGTGATTATCGAATATCATAATGTACTAAGAAAACAAATTATATTAGACATTTTCATGTGTCTAAGCCTGATAATATCTTTCTTCTTCTCCTTGTCTAGAGAATAAAACATTTTTGTCAATAAATTTATTTATTTATTAGTTATATAAAATAATGATTTTCTTTAAAATAAAGAAGAAATATATCTACGCGTACGTATACACATTAAATTAATTAATTTAAACTATCGAAACATTTGGTTTAGTGATAGAGTGCAGTTTGGATTATTAATTTCAATTACTAAGACTAAGGTTCGATTCCTAATAGTAAAAAAAAAAAAGAACAATTTAGAGAGTATATATTCAATATTCATAGCCATTAAAAAAAGTAACAAAAGTGATCCAATCCCTTTTATGGTTTATATATATCTCATATATGTGCAATATATCTTTACCAAAAAAAAAATATGTGTAATATATATATGTCACGCTCATCATTGACTTGGATTGGATGGAACTTCTCTAATACATTACTATCAACAAACACATTTTTAGGCACTGTTTTTGTTCATATATATAAGAGGAACTAGAAGGTGAGTCAAAACCTCAAAACTTATAATAATACTTGCTTGATTGGCCTTCAATAATGTCATTTTCAATAGGAAATTTCAATTGTATTTAAGATTGAGACTACTATATTTTTTTGCACCATTGAGACTACTGCATAGAAATTTTTTTTAAAGAAAAGTCGAAAATAGAGAAGGAGAGAAGAGATATGCCATTTTTGGCTCAAATTTCTTAGGGCCCTCAATGATGTGAAAGACTTTGCCATGTTCCCTTTTCTCTAAGATAAGATAGACAAAACCACAATTTAAGATTTGTGGTCATTGGTTGACCACAAATAATCATCATTAAGGATTAAAAAGCAATAGTAATATATTAATATAAGATCTTACTACATTTTTTACCCATGATTTGATTTTGACAGCTTTAATGCATGTTTCAAGACAACATAAAAAGTGTAATTAAAAAGATATTATTATGATTAAGATACCCAAATTGCTAAATCCAAATTATGGTCATAAACTCATTAGGTTAATTGACTATAACTAATTAATCTCATTAAAACATGGCATCATATTTGTTAGCCCTATGCTTGACAAGACATGAATACATTTTTTCTTGACCTTCGGATCTAGAGGAATTATCCTTTCTACTATAGCTGGGGCAGTAATTAATTAACTTTTGTGCTTTGCTCTTTTAGTCTAATCAATTTTTGTGAACAGAAACTTTCATAAGTTTTTCTTTTGAAGAGTGTTTAAGATTGATTAGCCAAGAATCCTAATTGAACACTTAATCTCAAAAAGGGTAATTATTTGATACATCGACAGTGTAAATTTTGGATTTCACAAGCGGGTTGTGGAGTTGACTCATGTCCATTTTCTAAATTAAGTAAATTTTAAATATTTCAATTTAGTTCCTAGGGGACACATGTCACCCTTCAAGAGTCGCTTATTCAGTCTGTTTAATTCCACTGACAGTGTATTATATATAAACACATCTCAAAATTCAGTAATTTCCAGAGAATTTTTTGATTTCCCTAATAAAGAATTCATGCTCATTCATAAGCATGCATTTCCATTAAACGATTTATTGAGTGGATTATTTTCTATTTTTTTAATCTCAATCTCAATCAAGGGTCAATTTTCATTTTGGTTGCAGAATCTTAGAGAATAGGAAGTGGATTATTAATAGATTGATAAACAAACAATATCGTAACAAGAATGTATGAACTATGAAGTGAATTGGATTGATAAACAAACATGTATTAGACCTAAGACCAACCGTAATCATTATAAGTCTTGATATTATGCCTTTATAATGTTTACATTTTACCAACTAAATCCAACATTTTCAACTATATCCCGAATCTCAGTTTCTTAATTTTTTAGATTTTCTATTAGAGGCTAATTAAGTCGACTAATTATTCATATTTCTTTTTTTTTCCAGGAGAATGCGATAAAAAAAAAAAGGAAAAGTGGATGGCATATATTGTCTTATTGATAAGAGTTTTTTTTTTTAATATAAATTTCGGTTCCAAGTTTTAGCCATTTTTGTTTACTTACAAAATAAGTACTTGTCTAAACATATTAACTGAAATTACTTGTATTTGATTAGTTCTTAAAACGAACTTTCCATTTATATCTATATACAACAAAGGAAAAAGGAAGAAAACTATGTACCAAAAAAAAAACGAAAAAAACTAGTTAACTTCCTTTTTTCCCTATATATTTGGGTATTCTGGGTTAAAAGGAAAAGACTACAAAAATACTAAAGAAGAAGAATTGGGAATGTGGTGAATTACAAAAATGCAGTTAATGTCCTTAAGGATATACGAAAAATGAATTCAATTATTTTATTGCACTTTTCTTTTGCGTGACCCTAAACTCATAACTTCGTGTTGTCAATTTGTATATACCTACCACCTCTCCAATCATCACCACCTATACAATGGAACAAAATTAAGTATCATCTGTGGACTTGGTATATATAATTTTACATACTTGTCTTGCCAAAGTTTTAGAGTTTGTATAAAAGAAATTCAATATTTAATTTGTTACCCTAAAATTAATAATATTCAAATTTGAGTTTTTTTTTGAACAAAAAATTTGGAGTATTGTAAATGAAAAAACACCACTAAAAAGATAATGGTACGTACGGTAGATCAATTTGATTCAAACAAAATTAATCACAAATTATTAAAATGCATATGGATAATCAATGTTTAAATCTAAATTTTTTTACATCAAATCTAAAATCTTTACTAAAATAAAATCTCTATTAAAATAAACCTTCACCAAAGACCTTATTTGAATAGCTTTAAGAATGAAGAATGACATATTAATAGTTGAATTTAAATTAAAGTCTTTTGAAATGAAAATACATGAATTAATTTGTTAGCATTAAGTATTAATCTTAAGAGTTTTGCTACATGACTAGAAAAATTTGACCTGAAATTGATTTTCCATGATGTGTTGTATAATTTGATTCTCCATGACGTGTTGTTACACGATTGGTGCAGCAGATTGATCCCACTACTATTTAAATGGGTCTTGTTACAAAATATGGGATTACCACACATGACACATCATGTGAGACAAAATTCTGGTTAATTTTTCTGGATGTTTAGAATTTTCCTTGACGTAATCGTAACTCGGAAACGGATATGGGTGCATATTTTGAATTTTTTTCACATTTTATATAAGTTTCATAGTATTTGATCGTTGGAGTTACATTAGATCATATGACTAATCCAAATAGAAAATTCTCATAATACTTAAGTTTCATTGTTTACCATACTTAATCCCGAAACAAGATATGACTTCTTCTATTAGGTTCAACAAAAATAAGTATATAAATAAATATATATTATATATAAATATTTTTTATTTTCTGAGAAATTTAATCATATTATTATTTTATTTAATTATATATATTAAATATGCTAAAAAATAGAATTAATATAAAGGTGATTATTTGATACAACGGCGGTGTAAATTTTGGACTCCACAAGCGGGTTGTGGAGTTGACACATGTCCATTTTTTTAATTAATTAAGTTTTAAATATTTCAATCTAGTCCCTAAGGGACACATGTCACCATTTAGGATCCGTTTGTGTAGTCTGCTAAACTCCACTGACGGTGTATTGTATAATTTATCTTAATATAATAATATAATGTAATAATATTTAAATGAACTCGACAAACTCGGATCGCGAGTTTTTTTTTTTTTTTTTTTTTTTTTTTTTTTTTTTTTTAAGGTGCTGAATATCAAGTAGAAGAAATATTTACATCTATGCTCCGGTGAAAGATAGTCCTCGGATGTGAGTTTTAAGAAGAAAACTAAACTTTGTTGCTACCTTGTTTATTTTCTTTTTGGAACTATGCTACCTTGTTTATTTATTTTCCTAGTATACTTGTACTTGTATTATTATTTTTTGGTGAAAATTATACTTGTATTATTATTGGTTAAAATCTCAATTAGAACCCTGAACTTTGTCAAAAAGGTCAAATAAGTGTCCAAACTATGAAAATGTCAAATTAGTGCCTGCACTTTTTGATTTGGGTCAATTCAGTCCAAAATGTTTTGGATTATTTACATTTAACAGACTTATAATCTAACATTTTGGACTGAATTGTCCCAAATCAAAAAGTTCAGGCACTAATTTGACTTTTTCATAGTTTGGATACTTATTTAACCATTTTGACAAAATTCAGGATCCTAATTGAGATTTTAGCCTTATTATTATTATCTAATAATAATAATAATAGTTATAATAATAATAATAATAATATAAGATAGATAAATAGATAGATTTATTCTATTTTTTATATTTAGTTTCATTGAAAAAAAAAAAGATCGATCAAGATGACTGATCCAAAGGGTCCAAAGCCAGATGAGAACACAACACATCACAACTCTCAAGAATTAGATTTGCCAGTTGGACCCAATTGAACTGTCCAAGAATCTGCCGTCCGTGGCCCATTAACATTCCCTCTCATTTGCACGTGGCATCCATCTAACCCACTCTCACCTATTCAGTACCTCCAAACAGTAACACACAAAACATTCCATCACCAAATCTCCACCGTCCATTTCCCCTCGAACAAAAAATATCAAGATGAGTCGGATTCATAAGCATAATTTCCACAATTACCCTTCCCGGTCCTGCAATCTCCGTACCCTCGTCAATCCTAACGGATACGTAATATCAAGGAAGATAGAGGCTAAAAATGTAATATAGTAAATCACCGAAAATGACCCAGCCTTCAGACAGCTTTTTAATTCCCAATGCCTCCGGTGTCTGGACAAAATTATGTCCTTTTTTGTCTTTTCACCTCCATCTCTTACCGAGCTTCCAATTTTTTTTTTCTTCTGCAACAAACATCAAATCAAAAATTTAATAATATATCAGCATAAAAGGGGAAAATTTTGATCACAAGTATTTTTAAAAAGGAAAGGAGGGATTTTGATTTTGATTTTGTTTGCATTGGTGAAGTAGTTTGGTTGATTGGTTTTTATCATTCCAAGTCCGGGAAGAGAGATTTTTTTCTTTTCTTTTCGTTTCTGTTTAGAAATCGTATGCTAAACGAGGCTTCCTTTCAAGGTAAGTTGGAAAATTTCTTAATCTTTACTTTTTGGGGTTTTTTTTATTTGTTTCCATTTATTAGTTGATTCTCTATTCATTTTAGACAAGGAAGTTTCAAAGTTTGCTTCTTCCGAATTTGATTTGTACAAAGATTTCTGTATTGGTTGATTTCTTTTTGGTTATTTAAAGTCTAATTAGTTGAGGGTTTTACTTCATTCATCATTTCTTCATTGGGGAGAGCCAAAGGTTCGAGCTTTTTCCAGTTTCTCACTGTGATCCTTTGGAGTTCTCTTCATTTGTGTACTTTTTTTCCATTAAATTTCGCTTCTTTTGTTCTGTTTTTTGTATCAGCTATGTGGGCTTAAAGTTTTTTTTTTTTAAAGAAAACTTTCTACTATTTTCTGTTTGTTTCAGATTCTGGGTTTTCTTTCTAAACCGTTAGTTTCTTTTTTTCAAGTTTACATTTCTTTTTCTGGTTTTGCGCTCCATAGTCAATCCCCTGTTTCTGGGTTTTTCATTCTATTCATCCCTTTCAAATTTCCAGCAAAACTTCTTTTAATTTAATTGAATCTTTTTCTTTTCCATAATATTACAGGATTTGGGGGTGTGTTTTGAAGAAAGAGTGTGAACCAGTAGAGGGACGGGGAAGGTTCAATTGTCATATCGTTTCTGCTTACTTGAGATTTACGTTAACTAAACAAATGAAGAAGTGAAGAAAGAAGTTGACAGAATTGTACAATATCTCGTGAGATTTTCTTTCTTTTTCTAGGTACTTTCTCATTCTCATCTTATTTTTCTGGCTGGAGAATTTCTGGCTAAATTTTTTAATACCCGTAGTACTACACCATATACTACTACAGTACTAGTATTGTTTAAGCTTTTGAAGTTTTTATGAGTTTTTTAGATATGATTTTGTCAGAGTTTAATTGCATAAGCATGGTGCTTCATGGTTGTCCCATTGGTGATTTTTATTTTTTAAATACTCACATTGGTAGGTAGGGCCATGTTATATATCCTGTTCAAGATTTTTTTAATCTGAAAACTATTCCTTTCATTTGACCATTGATTATTCCACCATTTTTAAGATTCAATGTTTCCTTTTAATAATGTTGATATTATTGTAATGTAATCACCATGTCATAATAATTAGTATACCCTTTCTATATCAAATAAATAAATATTCTTTCTTCTAGTGTTTCCGTTAACTGCTAAAAAGGGTCATTTAGAGTTCTTCTTACTAGTGAGGTTTATAGACACATTTTTGAGGTCGTTTTATAGGTTATTGTTCAGCTAATGGCTGATTATGGACACATTTTATGGTTAGTGGAAGTAGTATATCACAGTACTAGTAGTTAGGCCTAATAATGGTTGTTTTTTTGAGATTAATAATGGTTGTTTTAATATATAGAGGTGTAGATTTTGATCTAATGTTTGCACGTGTAAGTGTAAAATAAAGGATTAAACTAGATTTTGATTTAGATTTAGATTAGCCTACTAGGACAAATTGGCTAAGAGTTTTAGGGGTTGTAGGACAAATAGGCTCGAATCTCAGTAATATAAAAGTGGTGCAGAAATCTAACGGATGTATGAGGCATCTGCTGGACTGCAAAAACAACTTTTCAGTGCATTGTTTGTGTTAGGCCTATGTGCTTTTTTATATATGTAGTATATTTATTTTGATGTGATCTATGAGTAGAAGTAGTGATGATGATGAGAAATAATAATATTAGCAAAAAGTTATTTGCATTACAGTGCACTCATTGGATAGCCACGTGAATATGCAAAGCTCATGAATATGCAGTAATTGTTCCCATATCAGATTTTCACTTTGGGTGGGTCCTCCCCTCTAAAACCCAGCTTACTTTTTCTATGAAGGTTTTTTTTAGGGTGTGAATGCATAGACCTTAGAGAATCCTATGAGTTTGATATAAACTGTTAATTTTCCACTTTTTTCTTTTGGGTTTAATTTTTTTAAAGTTATTATATAATACTTTTGAGGGAAAAGGGGCTCATTTTTATTGGGTTGGAGCCTTGGAGAGAAGGGCATGGGGATTTTTTTATGAATGTAGGGTCAAATATGGCCATGTGAAAAAATATGTGGAATAAGGTTGGGTGTTCAAGTGGTTCATGGACCACAGTGGGGTAGTTGTCAACTTTGCTCAAATGGAACAAATATTTGATGTATGTTTGTTGCTTTTCTCATGTATGTATCTTATAAGAACACAGCACATCTTGATTTGGATTTGAGCTGAAATTTTTGGTGTTCTTTCTTATCGGTATATAGGAACCTTTGTTTATGGTATGTTTATAGATCATCTTCTATTGTATAAACTTTTACTTTTTGAATTTAATGCTTTTGGTCTTTTCTCTCCTAGCTAAAAGCCTTTCATACCAAATGCTATTTCCTGAATTGTTTTTCCTGGAAATTCCTTGGGACATTTTTCTTGTTCTCCCATGTGTTTGGTATTTGGTTGGAAATGACAACCTCCATTATTCAAATGGAGTCGCAATTCTTCAATGTATAATTCCAGGAAAAAAACATAAATTTGTAGGCAAAATTCTTGTCAAAAAAGGGTATAGTTCCAAAATTCCAATCAAGCATTAAAAGGCAGCCTGGAATTTATATTGATTTATTTGCTTGCTGTCTCCTTGTGGTTCAATTGTGTTTTATTTTTTGTCAAGTTGGTTGGTATGCAAAGATTATTGAATTGTATATTGTTATATTTGCATATTTAGACCCCATATGAACTGTGCAAGTACTATACAAAAGGAATATAGTAGGCGAACTTTTTTAAATATTTATTCCTCTATATAGTTTCCACGGTCACACCACTGCTTGATATCCCTTTTGCATAGAATATTATGTGCTCCAAATGAAGGTGCATAGTGTCTTGGGTAGACAATCTTTTTGAGCTTTGTGAACGTTAAACACGTCTTTTGAGCGTGTCCTTGAAATATTTCAATCCCTTTTCCTCTTCTTCTCCTTGTTCTTCTACCTTCTATTTGTCTGTCTCTTTTTCCCGCGTTAAAAAGGTCTTTCCTTTTTTACTCTGTCAAAAGAAGGTAAATTAGAAATACACATAGGTGAAACAACTAACAAAAATAAAATCCAGCCCTCCATTAAAGACCTCGGTCTAAGTGTTAAAGCATTTGCTTTTCTCTTTTCATCAACACGCTCATCATCGCCATTATGGTGGTAGATCTTTATTGCCCCCCTCATCTTCACTTTATTAGTTCTTTAGTTTACTTATTTTGGTGCCCGTTAAAGTTTTATTGAAGATATTCTCTCGTTGTCGTTCTTTGTGATATTTTGCAGATGGAAGGTGTGAAGCCATCAGCTGTTACTCCATCAAAGAGCAAATGGGCTCGAACTTTATCAAAAGTGCTTCACTTGCACACAGCTCCCACTGGGATTGTGCCTGATGATGGTGTTCAGAAGGTTAAACTGGGTGAAACTGATGAGTGGAATGACAGTAAGACAACCAAGAGGTTATCTCAGAAATTTGACGGATTACATGATGAAGAGGTTGAAAAGAGAATGGCCTTGGAAGCACTTACTGCAAAAATCTTTGCTACCATTTCAGCAATTAAGGCAGGATATGCTCAGTTGCAGCATGCTCAATCTCCTTACGATGCTGATGGGATTCAAGCTGCTGATCAGTTGATAGTTTCTGAGTTGAAGAAATTGTCAGAATTCAAGCAATGTTTTCTGAAGAAACAGTATGATCCTTCCCCAGAATATTCAATGCTTTTAGCTGAAATTCAGGAACAGAAAAGTCTTTCAAAGACGTTTGAAGTTATGGGGAAGAAACTGGAATCTCAGCTGAGACTCAAGGAGTCTGAGATCATTTTTCTTCGAGAAAAGTTGGATGATTCTAATAAACAAAACAGGTTGCTGGAGAAGAGATTAAATCAAAGTGGTCAGTTATTTGTGCTAGACAATCTTCACCTGTCAGGCTTAAGTCCTAGCCATTTTATTACAGTTCTCCGACAAACTGTTAAGTCCATTAGAAGTTTTGTCCGGCTTATGATCGACCAAATGAAGTCTGCTGAATGGGATATGAATACGGCAGCTAATTCAATAGAACGAGGGGTGGTTTATTGGAAAGCTGATGATAAATGCTATACATTTGAGTCATTCATTTGCCGGGAAATGTTCAAGGCCTTCCACCTTCCTTACTTCACTCTTCTTGGAAACTCTGTGCCTGAAGTGAAGAAACACCCGCAAGTCTTCTTTGAAAGGTTTATGGAACTGAAATCGACAAAAGTTACGGAATACCTAGCCATGAAGCCCAAGTCAACATTTGCTAAATTTTGCCGGACCAGGTACCTGCAACTTGTTCATCCTAAGATGGAATCGTCCTTTTTTGGCAATTTGAGCATCAGAGACATGGTGAGTTCCTATGAATTCCCAGACACCACCTTCTTTATCTTATTTGCTGAAATGGCGAAGCGAGTTTGGCTGCTACACTGCTTAGCCTTTGCTTTCCAGCCTGAGGCATCAATCTTTCAAATAAGCAAAGGGTGTAGATTTTCTGAAGTATACATGGAAAGTGTGACTGAGGAAGCATTCCTTTCATCAGACATTACACCGCAATCAGAACCACGAGTAGCATTAACCGTTGTTCCTGGATTCAGGATTGGTAAAACTGTAATACAATGCCAAGTCTATCTCTCTCAATTCAAAACAAGGTAGCCCTGCAGTAGGTCCTCTGTTAGTAGTTTACACTTTACAGAGAATTTGTCAGGTAAAATTGGACCCACTACATATATTAGATTGAACTGGATGCCATTCTCTTGAATTATTTTCAGTAAATTACTAGATTAGAGAAATGGCTTTTCCTAGTTGCTGTTTATGTTGTGGGGATTTGAAACATGGTTACCTGGGCAATTTGTCTCCTTATTCTTCTGGCCTTAATGATAAGAAAGGGCTGATTGACCGGTAATTTATTTGTAAGAACATCTCCCAATTTTGTTAATATTAGGCCAATGATGTTCTAGCTGTTATGCATTATTGCCTTGTGTTGATGCTTTCATAATGTATATATATATATATTCATCATTTTGTATGTATAGAGGTTTGGGTGCCATTCCATTCCATGTATTGCCAGAAGTGTTGTCTTATCTTTTTGTCCTTTTGTTGTCTTGATCCCACCAAAAATCTCTGTTCTGTTTCACTTCACTCTTTTCTAAGTTATTTACAAGTTGCTTCTTCTTTGCATGCCTTCCCCCTAAGTGAAAGTAATTCAATTTCCAGAAAAGTTTTCCCTGGAATTAAACTTGAAGCCTTGGTACCAAATCCCCCCTCTGTCTCAGGAAGTTTCGAAGAAATCATAATTTCCTAGGTAGTATAATCAAAAACGCGTATTGGACTGGAAAATACTATAAAACAAAACTTTGGATGGCAAGAAAACATTATAAAAATCTTGTCTTGGGTAAGCAATAACATAATTTTTATAATTAAATGTGGTCGGTTTTATTAGTAGGGACATTGGGATGACAAAATCATTAGCCGAAAGCCAAAATTTACTGGTTAAATTAAATTAAATAATGATAGCAAAGCATGGGACATGGCTTGTCCGAAGGGTTTCTATCACCTGACAATAGGATTAGGGGATCTGTCTGAAGGAAGAAAAAGAGATAAAAACAAAATAAAAAAAGGGTCTAAATTCTGGAAGTTTCAATTTCAAAATGAAATGGAACCACGTCAGGTTTATCAGTAGGGAAAAAAGGACTGTATATAAATTGGGACAGTTGGTAGCATTGAATTGGGGGGGACATATATCTTTCTTTGAATTAATATAATGGTCCATTTTCAATTCATGATCAACCACGTGCTTTTTGGTTAATGCATGAATGGTTGGTTTCTGTCATCTCTTTCTTCCTTATTTCCCATATTTATTTTGAAGTCTCCAAGTGATTTGGAGGATTGGGTTCTTATAAGAGATTGTATGGTTTTTGGACAGGTAACGAAGGTTAGTTAGTTTTAAATCACAATCAAAAAAAGTTTTTTTGCTTGATATTTCAGTCACCAAAGTTGTCTCACATCAATCAGATTGGGTCCATGGGTGAAGTTGCTGGAAGATTTTGTTGCCTGATTCTTGTTTTATCATGATTTGCCCATCTGCTTAATCATATCTTCACATCCTTCTGTTTATTTATTGTTCCATTTCATGCATTAAAGTAATTTGTAAAAATCATTTTTCAACTACTAATTAAAATAAAACCCTTTTTTTTACCTTGATTAATCCGGATCTAACCTGCATCGCGTATCTAGTTAATGTATGTAAGTCTACCAATAGGGGGCAGCTGCGTACGCAAGATCTCGAACCTGGATAAATCTACCAACCTGCATACGTAAGATCTCGAATCTGAAATATGTTTAAGTTGAAACAAGCCGCTTACCACACCACTTTTCCAACCCCTTCTTGGTTAAAAAAACCCTTCGAATATGGGTTGAATGGCCGAAATGGAAAAGTCTTTGTGGGTTGGGCTTCTTTCACATATTTACTCTAGTTTGGGCCTAAACCCAAACGAGCCTGGCCAGCAAGGAGAGCATATTCCATAAACTAATAAACAACACATTTCTGGAATAAATACCATTCCCATTATGAATATAGTTCCATGTATCAATCAATAATAAAGTGATTAACAATTTGGGTGGAGCCATGTGTTTCTACTTCTAGTTTGGGCTTATCATTTTTTGGTGTGTTCATGCTTGGGTCACATGGACATGGTTGGTTCTTGTTTTCAAATATCCAAATTGTAAAGGATTCAATTGCTTCCCTTCTGACTTCCGGGAATTCCAGGAAATTGAGGATGATGCAATTGGGATATATTCAGTATTATTATAGAAAGAAACAAAAAGTGTTTCGAAGAATACCACCCAAGAAAAAAAAAAATTCTCTTGATCACTACCCTCACTAATTAAGGATAGTCGCCTGCATAATCCACCTTAAGCCATATGGCAAATTATTGTAATTTTGGAACTTAGCTATACCAAGCATTAGTAACTAAGAATCCTTTTTGTTTCTTGTGTTAATCAGTATCTTCTGTCATCAATTCATGGAACATGATTGTTATTCTGTTAAGTAGTTTTCTGCTTTACTGGGTAATAATATGCTTAATTATCCAGAAATAAAAAAATAAAAAGCCCTCGTCATTAAAAGTGGTCAAGCATTCATGTATGAATATTTTGTCTTCGGTTGTCTATGTCAGGTCAGGGAGATATTGCAATGTTACTACTTATTAACATTAAAAAAAAAAACTAAGTCAAACTGAAACTACTGATCTTTGGTTAGTCATGCCTTCTTTATATGCATTTTTGTCTAAATATCAGCCGGCAATGTCTAGACAAAAAAATCCAAATGAAAATTGATCAAAGTAACTTAAATAAATTTAAGATGACAGAAATGGGTGATGACAAAACAAGTAAAATATTCTGTTTATATACAGCTAACAGAGAAATGAAGACATGTATTTGCCATGGCTTATCTGAAATGGAAAGTTATGGTTCTTCTTCTAATCCTGTCCAACACTTGTTCTTCAAATGCAGCAAATTCTTATCCTACTTCTGTCAAGGACCCAACATTTTGGCGAAACAATGAAATCCCTCCTAATTTATCCTTCAAATTCAATGATGGAAGTCAGTTAAGACTTCTCCTTGCTAATGCCAATGATAATCCCGATTTCGGGTTCGGTTTCTTCACAAAGGGAAATAACACTAACGCCTTCTATCTAGTTGTGGTGAAATTCATGACAATTTATCATGATGTTCCACCAATAGTTGTTTGGTCTGCAAACAGAGACGTGCCAGTTGGGGAGTTTGCAACTCTTGAGCTAAGAGATGGCGATGTCATCTTGAGAAATGAAGATGGAAATATTATCATTTGGTCTACTGAAACTCCTGGCTCCATTGCTCGACGCCTGCATGTGGATGACGAAGGGGACTTGAGACTTGTCGACAACAGGCATACACTCATCTGGAATTCCTTCAACCATCCGACAGATGTATGGATTCCAGGACAAGTGTTGGGTTTAAAACATGTTCTGACTTCCAGCATCTCAAATTCCAACTTTTCTTCTGGAATGTTCCATCCTGGTGTAACTATAGATTCCATTCGAGCTTATGTTGATTCTGATCCACTTTAAATATACCGCACTATTTTCCCTTTTCATGAAAGCAATGAGTTCTATAATTTCAGCATTGGATTTCTGAATTACACAAGTGGATCAGTGACATACCAGTCTAGTGGTGGAGATTTCCAGTACATAAGATTGGAACCCAATGGGCACTTGAATGTTTATCAACTTGTTGATGGGTATAACCAGACACTGGTATCTAATCTCCTGGAAGATAAGCAATATGGTGATTGTTCATACCCTGAAGTCTGTGGCACTTGTGGGATTTGCAGTGATGGTCAATGCAGTTGCCCTGAATCAAGTGGAAGCTATTTTAGGCCATCAAATTCCTCTCTGGGCAGCTTTGAATGTGCCCAAGTTGCTCCTTTGTCATGCCAAGACACCGGGTTTGTAGAACTCAACAATGTCACTTACTTCAGCTTTGTGCCACAACTTTTATTCACCAATGCAGAAAAGTGCAAGAAGGAATGCTTGAAAAATTGCTCTTGCAAAGCAGCTTTGTTCAGGTATGAAATGGATATCTCAAATGGAAATTGTTCCTTACTTGCACAGATGTTTTCTTTAATGGCTACTGGAAAGTCAGCATCAGATTATAATAACATGGCATTTGTCAAAGTTCAGAAGTCATTAGACAGACAAAAATCATTGATGATTTTCATACTGGTGCTATCTGTATCTGCAGTCCTAGTTTTAGTTATTCTTGTTGCATCATACTATTTTTATGCAAAATGGAGGAACAAAAACTGGGATACAAGACAAAGAAGGAAGCAGCAAATTCTAGATGAATGTTCAGTTTCAGTATCCAATTTGTTAAGGAAATTTTCTTTTGAAGATTTGAAATCTGCAACAAAGGATTTTGACACTGAGCTTGGTAAAGGAGGATTTGGGGCTGTATTTGCTGGTACTTTGGAGAATGGTTGTGAAGTTGCTGTGAAAAGGCTAGGTTCTACTGTAAACCAAGGTAAAAAGGAATTTCTTGCAGAGGCGAAGACAGTAGGCAGAATTCACCATTTTAATCTGGTTAGGCTGATGGGATACTGTGCTAAGAAATCAAATAGGTTTCTGGTTTATGAATATGTCTCCAATGGGTCTTTGGATAAATGGATTTTCAACAAAAGCAAAGCACAGTTCCTTACTTGGGAGATAAGGAAAAGGATCATTGTTGGAATAGCAAAAGGACTTGAGTATTTGCATCATTACTGCAATAAAGGTATTATTCATTTTGACATTAAGCCTCAAAATATTCTCCTAGACAAAGATTTCAATGCCAAGATTTCTGATTTTGGATTAGCACAGTTATTTGACAAGGATGAAAGCCATGTGTCTACTTTGCCAAGGGGAACACCTGGATATATTGCTTCTGAATTGATCAGGGGAAAGCTTATAACAACAAAGATTGATGTCTACAGTCTTGGGATTGTTATCTTGGAGATTATCTGTGGACGAAAGAATTCACACGCTCCCGGTGATTATCTCATTGATATCTTGAAGAACAAGGTAGAGGAGAATGAACTTGCTAGTCTAGTTGATGAAAGCAATGAGGATATGCAATGCCATAGAGAAGATGCTGTTAAGGTTATGGAGATTGCAATCTTATGCTTACAGACAAATCTGTACAAGAGACCAACTGCTGCAAAAGTGGTGAGATTCTTAGAAGGTTTGACTAATGTTGAACCTATATCAGATTATGGATTTTTAACCATGATCCATATTGATGAAGAACCTGTGGCTACTGCTGCTGATGCATGTTATGTATCTCCTATTACAGCGTCGGTTTTATCAGGACCTAGGTAACTGGGTGTTCATGTACAGATTCCCCTTGATTAACATGTCTAATTTCTAAATGCTTGTAATGATAGATTTTTTATGTTTTCTAGCAGTGGTTTTCCTTTTGAGATTATTTCCTTTTTGGTACTAAAACAGTTATGTTTTTACATTAAAGTCACAAAAAAATAAGGCTTGCAAGTAGTCCAATCTAAAACAGAATTTAGTGCTAGGTTGCTAGTGCTACATTTATGCAATAATAGGAGAAAGACTCGACTCGAGCAATGACTTATTTTCACTGTTTTCAAGATAGATGTTTATAGTTTATACTGCTAATTTCTCACACATAGAAATGGTAGAAATATTAAGACAAATCCCACCAAGGAATCTAATTACATATATAGTTATTCTAAAATGTTCATATCGATCCGGGGGAACTTGACAGTTGACACTCAAGTTGTGTCTAATTTCCAACTCCAGGACTTGGAACTGACCAGCCAGTCAGAGAAATGTGTTGGGGCTTGTATATCTCATTTGCACCCAATCCATGGCCACTTTTAGTAGGAGTTGAAGGTGGATTAACAACCTTCGGATCGGCATTCACAATCATGCTCTGCTCCAAAAAAGGGCCACCCATTTTCTCCTTGCTTAAGGTCTTTCTGGCTTGAAAACATGGAATGTGAAATGCTATTACAATAATAGCGATCAAAAACACTGTAATTTTGCTGAAATGAGCCATTGGGAGTGCTAAGAAAAGGAAGTCTATGAAGCAGAACTTATAAGTATGTTGTAAGAATTGAAGTACTGAGGTATAAACTGGTGATCTGTTTATATAGAGGCCTAATGTATGGTATGAGGTAGATGCGTGAGGGTCAAGTTATCTCGGTTTAGATGAAACGCATAATTGAAGCCATCTGAGAGGAATTTTTTAATACATTTTTCCAGACTTCGTCTCAAAAAACCTCACTGATTATTGGGTTAGGTACATTTTTGGAAGTAAATGCGCCTGCCGATCCCATTGTCTTGCACTTTTCCTTTGACTTGGGAGCCTAATTAGACCATCATCTCCAAGTATCCGAAATTTGTAAGATTCCAATCCTTTCTAACAAAAGAGAAGAAGTGGCCACAGGCCATAGCTTTTGGATAAAATTTCCATTATTGGAAATTCTAAGTAATACGTTATGAGTAAATAAATTTGTTTTTGGATAAAATTTGCTTGAAATAGGTGACTCTGCAGATAAGTGCAGAAACCTCCAACTCTTGAAGTGGATTCTTGATTCAATGTATGATAGTACAGATAAAAGGAAAATATATTGGTTGCGTGTAAGGCTTTTCAGAAAACAGTAAATACATATCAATCTCGGAATTCCATTGGTTGCTAAATTGGTCGGTGCTGTCAAAAATCAATGTTGCATATATTATTGAACACCACCAAGTTTTTCATGATGACAAACTTGGAGAATTGTTCGATAATTGCATTTTTTGCAGATAGTCAACTTATCACTATCTCTATGGGAAATCCATTAAATTTTGAAATATAACCGAAATTTTAGTGATGGAGAAGAGTCATCAAATAACAAAATTAGAGCAAAATGCTACTTACTTATCAATCTTTACCTCATAATAATAAATTGACAGATTTTTTCCTTATTAAGAGAGGATCAAGAATATGAAAGCGATATAATGAAGATAATGATTTTCCTTTTAGCATGTTGAGGCTCTCAAGAACCTAATTAACTATTTCGACTAACAATTATGTAAGATATGATTTTTTTTCAATATCTGGCTATTTACTTCCACTGTTTTTTATACTTGAGAGCTCATACACATGGTATTCTTATCAGGAAAAATACCATGATCATTGCATTTGCAAGTTTAATTGCAATTTGGGTTCATTGCACTAAATTACCCATTTTCTCAGTGAAGTATAATTGAACCAATCCCAAAGAAAAATCAAATGAAAAAGAAGTAAAAAAAATGTAATTAAACATAGCAAATCAGAGAAGTATAAATTATGACTGTTTATTATTGTAGATATAGTGGGGGACAATGGGACAATAATAATCCATTTCATCCATGGAGATTGCCTACTCCAGGACTTGGGACAGACTAGGCTAATAATTTGCCATGACGAAGAGCATTGCCTATTCCTGGACTTAGGACAGACTCATCTAATAATTTGCGGACATTGCCTGCTCCTGGACTCGGGACGGACCCCTCTTGTAATAATCTACCGTGACTAAGGGCATTGCCTACCCCGAGACTTGGGACAGACTCATCTAATAATCTGTACTTAGAAGGATTTCCTTGATTCTTCAAGTTCAAAATTTCTCTAGCTTCCATTGGTTGGCAGCAGATCAGGGCAAAGAGAGCGACAAGCAGAAAAAGGCTTGAGTGTGAGTGAGGCATTTTTAGAGGAAGAACAAAGTGAAACAGAACAGGTTTCGAAAGGCTTAGGCTTAGATGATCCACAATTGGAGACCAATCTCATGACATTTATATAGGCATGAATATTGCGGGTACATAGAAAGAAATTAATCCAAAGAATATTACAAATTAAAGTATAAAATCATCCTTGATTCATTTGTATCATCAAAGTAAGAAAATCAGTCGGTCTTAATTCTGATTGACCAGATATTATGTCTTGATATTGCCTTCGGATTTTCAGGTATACCTATAACTATATACACAGGAAGCATTGAGGCTAATTAAGTCAAGCAAATTTATTATAAAAAAAAGAGAAAAAGTCATGCAAATTTGAAATGAATCAAGGGAAATTTAAGTAATTTTCTACAAAGGTTCCTTTTAGTAGATGTTCATGGAATTTGGGGTAGCATTCTTTTTTTTGTAATTTCATTCTATATATGTGTTGCAGTTGCACCTATATATTCACCACAAATACTTGGGAATATACAAAAAAAATCCAGCTAATGAAATTGGAAGCTATTATTTATATATATAGAATTTTTGCTATACTCACTCGTTAAATAAATAAATGGGCAATTAAGAAACTTGAGCAAGAAGAAAAAGGAAGAATAAGTAGTAAATCCTGCCTGTCAATTTAACACAGACAGTTCATTGGGTTGCCAATATTAAAGTCTATACCGTGCGGGAAGCTCTTGTTTTGGTTCCTAATTTTCTAGTATTTTCTATGGTCCAGAGATGTCGCCAGCGGCAAGAAATCTGTGCAATATTATTGTCTGAATTTAAGCATTGAAATTGAACAATATATTCTTGTCTGATTCTAACAAAAGTCTAACTTGTTATTTAGTGCAATTTGTTTTGGAGTGAACATTGAACTCTTATATGTTTTTTTACTACGTATCGAAATGGAAGTTAATTAGAAGTCTTTAATCCCCCATCCCCCTCGAATTGTGGCGGTGATAACAACGTAAAAGTTCTTAACAAGCTTTACTGAGTCTCTTGTTTTTTTTCTTTCTTTCTTCTTCTTCCATGTACAATTATATTTTTTAATTAGCATTATTTCAAACTAAATTGACCGCTAATTTTCTTTTCTATTTTTTTCCCATAAGTCTCCGATAAATAAATAAAGTTCCGATATGTTTTTTTTTTTCAAACTTAAATTCCGATTGCACCATTTTTCTTATGGAGTCTATATTGGATTTGGGACTAGCGATTTCATCAATTATTTTCACAGTCTTTTCCAAAAAGAGATTAAGGTTTGGTTTAACATTGCATTTGGAGATTAAAAAAGATGTTTTTTTTTATCTTAAACGCAATATCAACTTGAAAAACGTAAAAGCTGATTTTGACCGCAAAAGTTAAGCCAACCAAAAAACTATTCTCTAAGTGCTTTTGAGTTTCAAAAGTATTTTGGACATTAAATAACTAAAATCTCTTAAATATTTTCACTTCTAATTAATATATATCATTTTTAGACATTTTATAGAACTTAATGTTCATCGTCATTTCATATAAAGTCTGGTCTTTATGTCAATCTCCTCTCTCTAATTTGTGTATATATAAACAAAGGGAAATTTTTTCTCCAAAAATTATTCTACTTGGCATTTTATGTGGAAAATCTAATCTTTCTTTAATGGTTTGTTGGCCACGACAAGCCATATTAAAGCATGGAGATGGGCAAAATGCCATGGAAGAGTATCCACTTCTCTTGCAAGTATGCGAAGAAATACAATATATAGCAAAAGTAATTTCAAGTCCTAGATATATGGCCCAAAAAGAATTGTTGACACGCATTCGAGTTGTTAGTTCAACTGGTAGTTGTATTATATCTGGACCGTGAGGTCCTCAATTCAAGTCTCATGGAATGTAAATTTAGTTTATTTGTTTGTTTGTTTGGTAGATAGTAGGTTACATAAGGTGGGTTCTTAGTTTGGGGGTTGATTTCTCATTAGATGTTTGGGTATCAAGATTTAAGATCTCTATCAATTACAAGATATATACCGCTAATGTAGTTTTTTGACTCCACAAACGGGTTAAAAAGTTGACAAGTACCCAATTTTAGAATTAATTAAATTTTTAATATTTCATCATAGTCCCTAAGGGAACACATGTCACCCTTCTAGACGCGCACGTATAGTTTGCTAAACTCTGTGGATGGTGGATGTGATGATAACTATTTCCGTTTTCAGTTTTATTTTTGAAATATTTAAAAATATTATGTTGTAGTTACTCAAATTGAGTTTTTAGGTTGTACCAAACATTTTTTTTTTTTTTTTTTTTTTTTTTTTTTTTTGCAAATTGGGCAAACTAGTACTAGTAATCAATTTAATTTACTCAATTAAAATAAACTGAAAATTCTATCTCAAACGTAAATCTGATCAATGTATGAACTTTTTTTTTTGTAATGAATATATGATTTTCTAAGTTATAGACCCTCCTGTTTTCATTTTACAAAATGATCTATACTGATTTTTTTGTTAAAAAGTGATTCTATATATATAGGATTTATATACAAATACACCATCAGTGAGTATAACAAACTGCACATACTGGGGTTAAGGATAGACATGTGTCCGAATCCTATACTAAACTTCTATCTTTAGAAATTTAAATCCTTTTATCTAATAGTATAGTACTAAAATTTATTGCTAGAGTATAATTTACAAAAGAACTAAAGTTCAAGGTTTATTTTTACAATTTAAACAAATATATATATAATTAAGCCTACTATGTTTCCTAAAGAAGATAAAAGAATATAGTCCGAAAGAAAGGAAATGAAGTTGTTTCCACAATTCCACAAGAAAGATAAATAGAGAAGAAACTTAACGGAAGAGCTAAAGATCGAGTTCAATTCGTCAAAAATATCTTGTATATCTCATTCCGTTTTCATTTCCGTCACTTCCAAAAGGATGCATTACAAACACAAACTAAGAAAAATGTGTACCTACTTTCTCCTTTTCTTGTGAGCCAAACAATTTTCTCTTCCTACCCCATTTCCTTAGTATTTTTAATTTTCCCTTCAACTAAACAGTTACCAAATCACATGCATATATATTAAGATTCCCCATACGTGAAGTCAATTAAAGAGCCAACAGTATATGCTCAGTATATATATTGAGAGCTGCATCTAATCAATTTATTAAACTTGAATTAGAGATCAATATTATATTTCATATGAATTTAACCATTTCGTACATGTTCATATATATATATATATACCCTAATAATTAAGCCGGTTAATTAATTATGCTGTATTCAAATATGTGTTATAATAATATTGTAAAATTTACTCGATATATGATTACAATACAAAACACGAATTTAATTTTCAGCTTTGTCATGTCTTGTATATATAATATATGCACCAATTTTCTTTTGGAGTGTTATAAGGTTTAATTAAAAGGTGCCAGCCGTTAAAATTTCCTCAATTTGTGTACTCGGTTTCATCAATATTCATTTCACATTTTTTTTTGAAAAAGATTAATCAGCGAACTTAGATGTTACATTGTATGTGAAGTCTTTAATTATGTCAATTTTCTTTGATATGCAAGTAAAATTTTTCTTCAATAAAAAAAAAGTCTAATTTGCAATTTATGTGGAAAATTTGATAAGATATATAGGCTTTACATTTTTCTTCAATTAACTTCTAAAACAAGCTAAGATCGTAGTATAAATACATGACATTGGGTGCTTACTTTTTCACACCTTATAGCATTTAATTAGCCAAAAGAAAGAAAAAAAAAGATTTAATTAGTGCTTACATCTTTACATTGTTAAACAATGTCTTTAATCTTTGTCTTGTTTTTCATTTTTGGGACTAATTTGGCCTCCCAAGCCATGTCCCGCACAATCCATGAGGCTGCCATTGCTGACAAACATGAGCAATGGATGGCTACCTACGGCCGACAATATGAGAATAATTTAGAGAAAGAGAAGCGTTTCAAGATATTCAAGGATAACTTGGAATATATTGAGAGCTTCAACAAAGCTGGAAATAGGAGTTATAAATTAGGCATTAATCAGTTTTCAGACTTAACCCATGATGAATTCCTTGCAGCTCATACAGGGTACAAGATGCCACTCAATATTCCAACCACTTCCATTTCAAAACCATTTAAGTATGAAAGCTTTTCAGATGTTCCAACAAGCATAGATTGGAGGGAGAAAGGTGCCGTCACCCCTATTAAGAACCAGGAAAATTGTGGTAAGACACATAGTAATAATCAATATATATTTCCTTCAAATCTAGCTACTTTTTGTCTAGAAAAAAAAATTATATGCTTATATATATATGGTACTTACTAATTTATGCCTCGGTATAGTAAATATGGTATTCGCTATATTGAATCCCATTTCATTGACGGACGTCGCTGTAATTTTGACTTTGTTAATTTCATCGAATGTTCCATTAATTAATGCAACTATAATCAACAAAAAGAAGTTGAAAGTATAGTGATAAAGTTCTATAGCGACGGAATTGACTGATTTCCGTAGCTAAAAAAAAACTTGCACTATAATTGTCATTTTCCCATAATTATGCAGGATGTTGCTGGGCATTTTCAGCAGTGTCAGCCATAGAAGGGATTACCCAAATTAAAACTGGCAACTTGACCTCATTGTCGGAGCAACAACTTGTGGATTGCAGCACAAACGGCGGAAACCAGGGGTGTTACGGCGGTTGGATGACGAATGCCTTTGAATACGTCATGGAAAACCAAGGAATAACCCAAGAGGAAAATTATCCATATCAAGCAATGCAAGGGACTTGCGATGCGGAGAAGTCTGCAAGCATAGCTGCCTCTATCACTAATTATGAGGAGGTGCCGGCTAACGACGAAGAAGCATTGCTCAAGGCTGCGACGAACCAGCCTGTCTCGATAGCCATTGATGGTAGTGGACGAGAGTTTATGTATTACCAATCTGGAATCTTCGCCGGAAGTTGTACAACTTCCCTAACCCATGCCGTCACTATCGTTGGATTTGGGACTGAAGATGGGACGGATTTCTGGTTGCTCAGGAATTCGTGGGGAGAGACTTGGGGTGAGAATGGCTACATGAGGATTGTGAGGGGTGGGGGCTTGCCGGAAGGTCATTGTGGCCTTGCCATGAAAGCTTCTTATCCAGTTGCATGAACTCGTAACTATTGAGGACATGATAAAATTAAGGATATTACTTATATCATTAATCATTGTACGTACTAAATAAAAAATGGTAGCTGATCTTGTTTAAGATTTATAAAAAAAATTATGTTGTACGTAATATTGTCTTTTGCTTCCAAAAGAAAAAGTGCAATGGTATGATATTGTAGCAATCGCAAGTTTAACGAGTCATATATTAAATCATAACTTATTATTTATAATTTCTTTTTTTCTTGATATATTTACAAGTTAATCTTGTTCAAGTCGAATTGACCCACTATGGGGTAGAGCTCTCCCAATTTACTTGAATGTTTAGGGTATTTTTTTTTAAAAACTATTCTAAAAAAAGAATGTTTTAAAATTAATTCTACGTGCTACATATATAGTATAATCAAATTCTAATGATGATAAAAAGAGCGAATTGTGTTTAATGTAATTTTTTTCCTTGGTGAGAAGAGAAATTCTATTTCATTTTTGTTGAGGACGGGATTGTCAGTCGACTTCAAATGCGTCGAGGTAGAGCGAAGGAGCACCTGAAAACCAAAGAAAGCGTCAAGAGCGGCGGGGGTTGATCCCCGCGTTTTAGATCCGATGCTTAAGTTTGAGAATGCCCAAGGGTTTTAGTAGGGTAGGGTTTTGCAAAGAGAATGTCATACCTCGAGTATGGAAGATATGAGGGTATTTATAGAGGTTCGTTGGTCACGTGCTCAGGGGAGCACTCGTGCGAGTTGCCACGTCATTGACCACTTGCTAGTCCTGGGCTGTTAGGGCCTGGTTGGAGTGAGTGTGTTGGGCTTGTTTGTTGGACCTCATATTTGGATAACTTGGCTTTGACTCGACTTGGGCGACTGTTGGGTCGACGACGACTCTATAGAGCAATTGTGTCATGCTCAACAATTTTAATATTTGTTCTTTCTTTTTCTAAATATAAATCAATATCAAGTCACATCTACGGACCTGGTCCCGATAGGCAGACGAATGGTAAGTATGACAAATTCGTAGGTGAAAGTCAAATATTGATTCGTAAATCTCTAATAACTTGGAGATGAGATAAGTTATATTGCTCCTAAACTTTTCTTGTAACGAAATATAATATATATATATATATATATATCTTTTTGGCGTTGAATTATATATTTTTTATAAGTATTAAGGCAAAAAATTGAGAAAAAAATTTTCGGGTTAGTTTTTAGCCGAAATCGGGTTCTAACCATCACGGTTTTTGACTATAAATGTGTTTCGGGGCCTTGACTCAGTTTTGCATGCTTTTTGGCATAAAAAGTTAAAAACTTCCTGAAATATCTATATTCATCTAACCAAATCTCAGCCGCATTGGATTTAAGGAATTTTTTACGAGCACTTGAATCTTGTTTCGATTTAATTAGAAATAAATTCGGAAAAACATGGAAAAACGATATTAGAAGCGTGAAAAGCTCGTCAATCTTTTTGGTATTAAATTATATATTTTTTCTGAGTATTGCGGCATAAAATTCAGAAAAAAATTTTCAGGTCAGTTTTTAGCTGAAATTGTTTACTAACGATTACGGTTTTTGGGCTAAAAACGCGTTTCGGGCCCCGACGCAGTTTTGCACATTTTTGGCAGAAAAACTCCTTGAAATATCTATATTCATTGAACCAAATTCCAGGCACAATGGATTTAAGGATTTGTTTTACGAGTATCTTAATCTTGTTTCGATTTAATTAGAAATTAATTCGGGAAAAAATTTGAAAAACGATATTAGAAGTGTCAAAAACCATTCAATTTTTTTGGTGTTGAATTATATATTTTTTATGAGTATTGTGGCAAAAAAATTTGAGGAAAAATTTTTCGAGTCAGTTTTTGCAAAATTTTAGTCGAAATCGTGTACTAACCATCACAGTTATTGGCTAAAAACGTGTTCCGGAGCCCCAGCTCAATTTTACATGATTTTTGGCGAAAATACTCCTTGAAATATCTATATTTATTGAACCAAATCTCATCCACATTGGATATAAGGATTCGTTTTTACAAGCATCTAAATCTTGTTTCGATTTAATCAAAAATTAATTCGAGAAAAAAATGGAAAAACGATATTAGAAACGCGAAAAGCCTATCAATCTTTTTGGTGTTGATTTATTTATTTTTTCTAAGTATTGTGGCAAAAAATTGAGGTAAAACTTTTCGGGTCAGTTTTTAGCCGAAATCGTGTACTAACCATCACGATTTTTGACAAAAAAAAAAAACGCGTTTCGGGGCCACGGATCTGTTTTGCATGATTTTTGACATCAAGACTTTTTAAATTATCTTTATTCTTCTAAACAAATCTCAGTCACATTGGATTTAAAAATTTGTTTTTACGTGCATTTTAATCTTGTTTCAATTTAACTAAAAATTAATTCAGAAAAAATATGAAAAACGATATTAAAAGCGTGAAAAATCCTCCAATATTTTTGACGTTGAATTATATATATATATATATATACACACACACACACACATTATGAGTATTTTTGCCAAAAGTTGAAGAAAAATCTTTCGGATCATTTTTACTATCATGATTTTCGGCTAAAAACTCGTTCGGTGCCCTGATTCAGTTTTGCAAAATTTTTTAGCGCTGAGACTCCTTAAAATATTATATTATCTAATCAAATCTCAGACATATTGGATTTAAGGATTTGTTCTTACGAGTATTTAAATCTTGTTTTGATTTAATTAGAAATTATTTCAAAAAATATAAAACAAAAATTTGATTAATTTATTCTCAATAATTTGTAAAAATTTAGAGAAATTTAATTTTTTTCAAAATTAACATTGACATTATATTGCACTATATGTAACTTAAAATATGTTTCAATTAAAACTTTAACCCACTTGTGGAATAGGTGGGAAATTATTAGTGTATATATAATTTTTTTTTGAAGAAAATGTAATTTTCATTCATGAAAATGAAATTACATAGTTCATAACATAAATTACAATAGATTGAATTTCATCATCAAAGTCTTGATCTGGATTTGTCATCGTGATATGAATCCTTTGAATTGGAGTTTCGAACCTTTTCCATGAGTCTCTAGCACGCGCGACACCTCTTCGTTTTCGCTTCTGTGAGCTTTCATCAACGATAGAAAGGTGAGTGATCCGAAAACCTCCCAGATTGATCTGAAAACCACTAAGAAAACACATCTCAATATGATGGTGAAATCCCCAATCTATTGTAAACTCAAAAGACATCAAACAAACTGAATAAACTGACTCGACAAACTGAACTAACTCAAACATCCAAGATCTAAAGATCTGGAGACTGATAACCCAAACAGATCACCAGATCTGTGGGACTTTATTCTAAAACTAAAGAAAAAAATAAGATACGAAAAAAAACCAAACCCCTCCTCCCCCTTGACAGTAATAGCCAAGGAGGAGGAGTGAAAAGAGAACATTAGTGTATATATAATTAGTTAAATGGTTAAAATGGTTTCAAACCATTAATAATGGCAAAATAGGTAATTCAATAAACATTTTAACTGTTGGGATAATTGGTGTGAGATATAGCTCGGCTATACCAAAGTTTTTTTGGTATTTTGACTGTTATGGATCAAACTCTAATTAGTGGTACTTATATCAAAAATTTATACCAATGTAGAATATTATATTATACAGTACTTATATCAAAAATTTATACCAATGTAGAATATTATATTATACATTAGTATTTTGTACAAACAAAGCCTCAAAACAACAAAAAGCCCAAGAAGGCAACGCCCAAAGGCTAGCCCAATATTTGAATATTTCCAATAAAAATCAATAACAATATAGACAAATAATTACGAGTATTTTTTTAATTAAAAAAGATCATCATCACGATATTAAAATTGACAGATTATTCAACCAAGTTATTACCTCAACGGATGAGTGCATCATGTCCGAATCGTAAGATTCTAGGTTCAAGTCTCACTGAATGCGAATTTAGTTTATTTATATGTTTGTTTTGTTTGGTAGTTTGGTAGGTATGTTATTTAAGATAATTTCTTAATTTGGATTGTATTCTCATTTAAATATTTGAGCACATGAAAATTTATTTGGATTGTAATGAAATTTGACCAAAATTGACAGATTATACTCGGTTTGCAGATAATTAATGCAGTGCCTGGTTCCAAAGACTTCAATGGGCAGATAGTTAATGGTATATAACTTGTAAGTTTGCAGTTTAATTCTAGCAATCAGAGCTCGGTTTTGATGTGGTTGTTTTTGATAGAAACTTGGCACCAAATATAAATTTTCCCATTTTTACATATAATATTTGTCTGATTCTAACAAAAGTCTAACTTGTTAACATATACTAGTACATTTTGTTTTGGAGTTGACATATATATTTCCAAGAAATGTTTACGTACAAATTGAGCCGAAATATATAAGAACAATTTAAGACAACGTTAATTGTAAGCCTGATTGGGAGGAGGCCAAAGACTTGACATAGATGTCATGCCATTAATTGGAAGTACTTTAGGTCTATATATATATATCATTGAAGAAATTTTTTTTTTGTCACTTACGCCTCCAATTGCGGGTCAAGCTAACTAACTTCTTTTATTTTTATTTTTAGGAAAAAATCATTTTCATTTCTTGGTTTAAAGAGATTGGAATTACAAATGCACAGGAAAACCCGTACAACGCTATGCTACATGATTAACTATATTACCGAAATGCTAATCTATGAGCCAACAAACCTAATGAAATCTCATTACAATTCAAATAAATCTCTATGTCCAAACTGAAAACTATACTTTAAATAAACTACATACCTAACAAATACACAAATAAATAAATTACAAATAAACTCACATTCCGTGAGACTTGAACCCAAGACCCTACGATCTAGGTAAGCTGGAACTAATAGTCTAGTACTTTTACCATCAGGCCAAATGCCTGATGGCTCAAGTTAACTAACTAACCTCTTCCTTCTTCTTCATTTAACATTTCTCACTAATGATGAAAATTAAGTACTTGTTTGTAGTAGTTCTAAAGGTATATTTTGCATAGTAATTGGTTATATATTTATGCTTGTAGATTTTATTTGGTTCAAATATTAATTTCGGTTATATATTGTAATGTAAACTATTCTTACAAAGTCCGAATATTAAAACTAATACAAGTAGCTAGGTTCATATATGATCGTATGATATATATATATCTATATCTATATATTATATAAGTCTAAATTTCAAAAACATTGACCTGAATTATCTAAAATACCCTTTTTAATTTTAAAATTTTAGTATTCCTTTAAAGGATAGACATGTATTTTTATCTCATCTTAGATTAATTAAATTAAAATCAAATCAAAGTATATATATTAATATAATAAGTCTATTAAATAATATTTTATTACTTTTTTTAACAAAATTATTTGATCACGTTTTACTTTTTTTTTTTTGGACCAGATTACGTTTTACTTGTTAAACTTACTTTGTATTTTTTGATGTCAACTAAAACTTTTACTTTCTTTATTTTCTATTTTTGTTTGGAATCATCTTTGAAAAAATAATTCAACTAATTAAATTAAAATCAAATCAAAGTATGTATATAAATATAATAAGTCTATTAAATAATACTCCCTCCGTCCCATATTATCTGTCCACTTTTATTAGGGGAAAACTGGACAGATGATATGGGACGGAGAGAGTATTTGATTACTTTTTTTTTTGGACCAGATTACGTTTTACTTGGTAAACTTACTTTGTATTTTTTGATATCAACTAAAGCTTTTACTTCCTTTATTTTCTATTTTTGTTTGGAATCATCTTTGAATAAATAATTCAACCGGTGTCTCTTTTTTGGTTGAATTTAGTCGGTTTCTTTACACCTTTCACAAAATTGGTAATAATTTCAAATAAACTTCACTCGACCAGAAAAAATTATTAAGATTAAAAAAATTACAAGTATTAATCAAATGCGTTTCAATTGGGACGATATCAGAAACATAGGAGGAAGTCATATCCAACTACAAACGAAGTATACGCTTTAGGCCAACATATATGTATGTCTGCTCACGAAGCACGAAGAATAATCGATCAAATTCGTGGACATTCTTACGAGGAAACACTTATAATACTAGAACTCATGCCTTATCGAGCATGCTACCCCATTTTTAAATTGGTTTATTCTGCAGCAGCAAATGCTAGTCACAATATGGGTTTCAACGAAGCGAGTTTGGTCATTAGTCAAGCAGCAGTAAACGGGGGAACTAGTCTGAAAAGACTAAAACCTCGAGTATATATATATATATATATATATATATATATATTATAATGGATGCATCTTTGATATATATATATATATGCACATAAACAATTTTGCCATATTCGTTAAGGAAAATAAGATGCCATATCAAAATGCTACGTACGAGTATATCATAACCTCTAACTTGGAAAAATTTTTATTATGACTACTGTTAAGAAAACAGTAACAAGAACATTTGAGAAATTGTTCGCTAGAATTAATTATATTCCCAAATTGACATTCCATTTCTATTAATTGTGGATCGAACTTGTATACATATGATACATCTCTATCTATTTTCTATTGAAATATTACGTGCTAGAAACGGTAGAATTTCAATCAATCAAATTTTCACACATGAAAGCAATTAGCTTAGTTGTAGTCAACGTATGCTAGTTTGAAGTTTCTTTTTCATTTCAATTTGAAACCCTAAAAAAGAACGTATAAACTAAGCAAAGGATTAAGTAGTTGTAGTATTTTTGGTGCAGTATAAACACTAGAAGTTTGGGTGCTTACTTCATTCAAAACTTAGCAACTTTTGTTCTCAAAAAAAAAAAAAAAATCTTAGCAACTTGTCTATAAAACTACTGCTATCTTTGCTAGCAATGGGGTAGGAGATTTTTATTCATATGATATTACATTTCTATCTTTTCCTATTGAAAACTATACGTGTATATATAACGTGCTAAAAGGGTTAGAATTTTATTAATGTAGTTGCATCAATCAATTTCACACACATAAAAATCAGTATTTTCTAAAGTAACTGTTAGACACATATTATTTTTTCCTTTCACATTGAAACCCAATAAAGGACAACTTATAATAGCATTTTGGTGCACTATAAATACCTGTAACCGGGTGCTTACTTCTTCACAACTTGCAATTAAAAATTAAAGAGTGGTATCATATAAGTAATTTGTTAGCAATGTCTTTAACCCTTGTGTTGCTTTTCATTTTGGGGACTTTGGCCTCCTAAGCCATGTCTCGCACAATTCATGAAGCTGCCATTGCTGACAAACACGAGCAATGGATGGCTACTTACGGTCGAAAATATGAGCACAGCTTAGAGAAAGAGAAGCGTTTCAAGATATTCAAGGATAACTTGGAATATATTGAGAGCTTCAACAAAGCTGGAAATAAAAGTTATAAGTTAGGTCTTAATGAGTTTTCAGACATGACCCGTGATGAATTCCTTGCAGCTCATACAGGATACAAGATTCCACCCCATCCATCCACATCTACATCCTTTAAGTACGAAAGCTTTTCAGATGTTCCAACAAACTTTGATTGGAGGGAGAAAGGTACCGTCACCCCTGTTAAGAATCAGCAACGATGTGGTACTAATAACAATATTCCTTCTTAAATCTACTAAATACTAAATTATACATACTGTTGATCATGTGTATCAACTTCAATTTCGTCAAATTATTATTATTATTTTTTAACTAACCCTTGGATATCTGGTAACTACAATACCACATTGGACCTGACTAATCCAGAGCTGAGTCGAGCTCTCCCAAATCCTAACACCTGTTTTTGTCATTCACAAGATTGGATCCCGAGAACTTGTTTAAAGGGGACATTAATGAACTCCTCCCACTCAACCTAATAACTGTTGTTCAATTTCATCGAATTATGTCACTACTAATTAAGGGCTATAATTAATTTCCATTTTCTTGCAGAAGCTTGCTGGGCATTTTCAGCAGTGGCAGCCATCGAAGGGATCACCCAAATTAAAACTGGCAACTTGATTTCATTGTCTGAGCAACAAATTTTGGACTGCACCACAAGCGGGAACCTGGGTTGTCAAGGTGGTTATATGATGAATGCGTTCGAATACGTTATGCAAAACCAGGGAATCAGCACGGAGGAAAACTATCCATATCTGGAAATGCAAGAAGTTTGCGACATGCAAAAGTCTGCAAACCCAGCCGCCACTATCACTAGTTATGAGACGGTGCCTCAGAACGACGAGGAAGCATTGCTCAAGGCCGTCGCAAACCAGCCTGTCTCGGTTGCCATTGACGGTTCTGATAATCCAGGCTTTGTAAATTACCAATCTGGAGTCTTAATGGAAGATTGTGGAACTTCCCATCCCCATGCATTGACCATCGTTGGATTTGGGACTGAAGATGGAATGGATTTCTGGTTGCTCAAGAATTCGTGGGGAGACACTTGGGGTGAGAATGGCTACATCAAAATTCAAAGGAATATGGGTCTTTGTGGCCTTGCCAAGTATGCTTCTTACCCAGTTGCATGAAGTCAATTCAGGATATTTCCTATATCCTTGGGGGATACTTAATTTACCTATTAACTACTATATATTTGTACTATTCCAATAGTACGTATTAATTTTAGATTTAAGTTCTATGTTTTAATTTTGTTGTAATTTTTTCTGCTTCCAAAAGGCAAAAGCAAAATGCCAAATTCATGTAGCAAAAGTTTGAACAACAAATTATATTATACTAGTAATTTGTCACGTGTTCCACGTATGGGGTTGAAGTTTTGATTGAAACCTATTTTAAGTTACATATTGAGCAATATATAATGTTAATGTTAATTTTGAAAAGATTGAATTTCTCTAAATTTTTTCAAATGATTGAGAATAAATTAATCAAATTTTTGTTTCATATTTTTTAATTAATATCTAATTAAATCGAAACAAGATTTAAAATGCTTGTAAAAAATAAATCCTTAAATAGAATATATGTCTGAGATTTGATTAGATAATATAGATATTTTAAGGAGTCTCGACGTCAAAAATCATGTAAAACTAAGCCGGGGACACGGACCCCTTTCTAGCCAAAAACTCATGATGGTAGAAATTACCTGAAACATTTTTCCTTAATTTTTGTCAAAAAACTCATAAAATATATAATTCAACGCCAAAAAAGATTGGAGGACTTTTCACGCATTTAATATCGTTTTTCATATTTTTTCTGAATTAATTTCAAATTAAATCGAAACAAGATTCAGATGCACATAAAAATAAATCCTTAAATCCAATGTGGCTGAGATTTGATTAGATGAATAAAGATATTTCAAGGAGTCTCGATGCCAAAACTCATGCAAAAATAGAGCCGTGGCCCTGGAACGCATTTTTAGCCAACGCGTTTTTAGTCAAAAAACCGTGATGGTTAACACAATTTCGGCTAAAATTTTGCAAAAATTGACCCAAAACATATTTCCTCAATTTTTTACTAGAATACTCATAAAAAATATATAATTTGACATAAAAAAGATTGAATGGCTCTTAATGCTTCTAATATTGTTTTTCCTATTTTTTTCCGAATTAATTTCTAATTAAATCGAGATAAGATTCAGATGCTTGAAAAAACAATCCTTAAATCTAATGTGGCCGAGATTTCGTTAGATGAATATAAATATTTCAAGGAGTCTTGACACCAAAAATCATGCAAAACTGAGAAGGACCCCGAAACGCGTTTTTAGTCGAAAACCGAAACCGAAACCGCGATGGTACACGATTTTGGCTAAAATTTTGTAAAAAATAACCTAAAAGATTTTTCCTCGATTTCAAGCGAAAATACTCATAAAAATATATAATTCAACGCCAAAAAAATTGAAAGCCTTTTTTAAGCTTATAGTCTCGTTTTTCCTATTATTTCCAAATTAATTTCTGATTAAATTAAAATAAGATTTAGAAACTCGTAAAAGCAAATCCTTAAATACAATGTGGCTGAGATTTGACTAGATGATTATAGATAAATTTTAAGGAGTCTTGTTGCTAAAAATCATGCAAAACTGACTCAGGGTCCCGAAACGCGTTTTTAGCAAAAAAAAAAAACCATGATGGTACACAGTTTCGGATAAAATTTTGCAAAAATTGATCCAAAGTATTTTTTCTCAATTTTTAGCAACAATACTCATAATAAATATATAGCTCAACGTCGAAAAGATTGAAGGGTTTCTCACGCTTCTAATATCGTTTTCCTATTTTTTAAAATTAATTTCTAATTAAATCGAAACATGATACAAATGCTAGTAAAAACAAATCCTCAAATCCAATGTGGCTAAGATTTTTTTTATATGAATATATATATATATATATATTATATTTCAAGGAGTTTTGCCAAAAATATCATGCAAAACTTACCTGGGGCCCCGGAATGCGTTTTGAGCCATAAAACCGTGATGGTACACGATTTCGGCTACAATTTTACAAAAATTGACCCGAAATATTTTCCTTAATTTTTAGCCACAATACTCATAAAATATATATAATTCAACACCAAAAAGATTGGAGGACTTTCACGCTTTTAATATCGTTTTAAATATTTTTCTGAATTAATTTCTAATTAAATCGAAACAAGATTCAGATGCTCGTAAAAACAAATCCTTAAATTCAATGTGACTAAAATTTGATTTGATGAATATAGATATTTCAAGGAGTCTCGGCACCAAAAATCATGCAAAACTATGTCGGGACCCCGAAACGCGTTTTTAGCCAAAAACCGTGATGGTTAGTATACGATTTCGACTAAAATTTTGCAAAAAATGACTCGAAAAATTTTTCCATCAGTTTTTGGCTAAAATACTCATAATATATATATAATTTAACGCCAAAAATATTGGGCACTTTTCACGCTTTTAATTAATATCATTTTTTTTATTTTTCTGAATTAATTTCTAATTAAATCGAAACAAGATTAAGATGCTCGTAAAAAAATTTCTTAAATCCAATGTAGCTGAGATTTGATTAGATGAATATGGATATCTCAAAGAGTCTTAGCGTCAAAAATCATGCAAAACTTAGCCATGAACCCGTAACGCATTTTTAGCCGAAAGTTGTGATGATTATTACACGATTTCGGTTAGAATTTTGTAAAAATTGACTCAAAAGTAATTTACTCAATTTTTAGCCACAATACTCATAAAAATTATATAATTCAATGCCAAACAGATTGAAGTGCTTTTCATGCTTCTATTGTCGGTTTTCCTATTATTTTCCGAATTACTTTATAATTAAGTCGAAACATGATTCAGATGCTTGTTTTACAAATCCTTAAATCCAATGCGGCTGAGATTTGGTTAGATAAATATGGATATTTCAAGAAGTCTCGGAGGCCAAAATCATAAAACACTGAACCGGGACCTCAGAATGCGTTTTTAGTCAAACACCGTGATTTCGGCTAATATTTTGCAAAAATTAACCAGAAATATTTTTCCTCAATTTTTGTCTAAAATACTCATAAGATATATATAATTCAACTCCAAAAATATTGGAGGACTTTTCACGTTTTTAATATCGTTTTTAATATTTTTTTTTAAAATTAATTTCTGATTAAATGGAAACAAGATTCAGAAACTCGTAAAAACAAATCTTTAAATGCAATGTGACTGAAATTTGATCAGATAAATATAGATACTTCAAGGAATCTTGACGCCAAAAATCATCCAAAACTGAGTCAGGGCCCCGAAACGCGTTTTAAGCAAAAAATGATCAGTAAAATTTTTCCTCAATTTTTTGGCTAAAATACTCATGAAATATATATATAATTTAACGCCAAAAAGATTGGAGGAGTTTTTACCCTTTTCATATCGTTTTTCATATTTTTTCTGAATTAATTTCTAATTAAATCGAAACAAGATTCAGATGCTCGTAAAAAAAATCCTTAAATGTATAGTGACTGGGATTTGATTAGATGAATATGGATATCTCAAGGAATCTTGGCGCCAAAAATAATGCAAAACTGACCCTGAGCCTTAGAGCACTTTTTTAGCCAAAAACTGTGATGATTATTACATGATTTCGGCTAAAATTTTGCAAAAATGAACTGGAAATATATTTCCTCAATTTTTTGGCTAAAATACTCATAAAAAATATAGAATTCAACACCAAAAATATTGAAGGGTTTTTTACACTTCTCATATCGTTTTTCCTATTTTTCTGAATTAATTTCTAATTAAATTGAAACAACATTTAGATCTCTCGTAAAACAAATCCTTAAATCCAATTTGGCAGAGATTTTATTAGGTGAATATAGATATTTTAAGGATTCTTGGCGCTAAAAATCATGCAAAACTGACCTGGGACCCCGAAACGCGATTTTAGCACAAAAAAAAACATGATGTTACACCATTTCGGTTAATATTTTGCAAAAATTGACCTGAATTATTTTTCCTCAATTTTTAGCCACAATACTCATAAAAAATATATAATTCAACGCCAAAAAGATTGAAGGGCTTTTCACGCTTCTAATATTGTTTTCTTATTTTTTTCCGAATTAATTTCTAATTAAGACGAAACATGATTTAGATGCTTGTAAAAACAAATCCTTAATGATGAAAGGTTACTAAAGTTCGAACATGACCCTTAATAATTGTTGATATGGTTACCAAAATTTCATATGGAGTTTTCCAAAATTTCATTGTGAGGTTACCAAATTTCATAGGTATTACCAATAGTTTATAGGGAGACTACAAAAATTTCATACCGAGCTTACAAAAAATTAATTGTGAGGTTATCAAAATTTCATAAAGGGTTACCCAAATTTCATAGTGAGTTTTACAAAAATTTCATAGTGTGGTTACTAAAATATCATAGAGGGTAACCAAAATTTCATATGGAGGTTTCCAAAATTTCATAGGGGGTTACTAAAATTTCAAAAGGTTACCAAAATTTTCATAGTGACATTACAAAAATTTCATAATGAGGTTACCAAATTCCATATTAGCAAAATTTCATAATAAGGTTACCAAAATTGCATAGTTAGCTTCCCAAATTTCATACTTAAGTTACCAAAATTTCATAGCCAAGTTACCAAAATTTCATAGGGATGTTACCAAAATATCATAGTGAGGTTACCAAAATTCTATAAGGAGGTTACCAAAATTTTATAGTTAGTTTACCAAAATTCCATAGGGAGGTTACCAAAAATTTATAGTCAGGTTACCAAAATTGTTACCGTTATTTAATATATTTTGGTTAGATGAATATAGATATTTCAAGGAATCTCGGTATCAAAAATCATTCCAAATTAATCGAGCCCCGGAACACGTTTTTAGCCAAAAATCGTGATATGATTATTACACGATTTCGGCTAAAATTTTCCAAAATTGAACTGAAAGATATTTCCTCAATTTTTAGTCATGTACTCATAAAAGATATTTCACGCTTTTAATATCATTTTTCATATTTTTTCTGAATTAATTTCTAATTAAATAGAAACAAGATTCAGATGCTCGTAAAAACAAATCCTTATTATATGCAATGTAGCTAAGATTTTATTAGATGAATATAAATGTTTCAAGGAGTGTTAACGCCAAAAATCATGCAAAACTAAGCCGGGGTCCCGAAACGCATTTTTAGCCAAAAAAACGTGATGGTTAGTACACGATTTTGGCTAAAATTTTGCAAAAAATTACCCGAAAAAATTTTCCTCAATTTTTGACTAAAATACTCGTAAAAAATATATAATTCAACGCCAAAAAAATTGAAGGGTTTTTGACGTTTCGAATATCATTTTTCCAAATTAATTTCTAATTAAATTGAAACAATATTCAAATGCTCGTAAAAACAAATCCTTGGATCCAATATGGCGGAGATTCGATTAGAGGAATATAGATATTTCAAGTAGTCTCGGAGCAAAAAATTATGCAAAATTGAGCAAGATCCCCGGAACGCGTTTTTAGCAAAAAAAACTGTGATAGTTTGTCAATACGCAATCTCTGTTAAAATTTTGCAAAAATTGACACGAAAGATTTCTCCTCAATTTTTGGCTAAATACACATAAAAATATATAGTTCAATGCCAAAAAGATTAGAGGGCTTTTTACAATTTTAATATCGGATTTTGTTATTTTTTTCTAATTAAATCAAAACAAGTTTAGATGCTCGTAAAAACAAATTTTTAAATCCAATGTTACTGAGATTTGGTTAGATGATGTAAAGTATTAAACCTATTTTTTTTTTGGAAAGAATATTGAAGCACTGCTTTGGATAATCACCCAATTATGATCATGGGAAACTTTCCAAACTAAAGTAAATCAGCAATTTGTTTTTCCTTTGCATAGGAAACTTTAATCTTGACAACCTCGGCACAAGACCAATTTTTTAAAAATGTAGTATTAAACTAAATTTTTTCTTTAATGCCCATATTTTTTTTAAATTAAATAACTATAAATTATAAATAAAAAGTATTCCAAATAATTATGGGGAGTAAATTTTTATAATTATATTTTGTTTTTACAATATCCTTACATAACTACAATAAAAAGTTTCATGACTATAAATAATAATATTATAATTAAATATATTATAATCTAAAAATAATTATTAGAAGTAAATTATTAATTACAATTATAGTGGATTATTAATATCTTTCCATAATTTAAAAAATTTAAATATTGGATTTTATAATATCTTTCCATAATTAATAAAAAAGTTGAATTAATCATCTCAAAAAAATAAAAAAGTTAAATGACTAAAAAGAATACTAATTAAAAAAATTATTATACTATAATACTAAGGGTATTTATGAAATTTCCCAATTAGAATTTTTGAGTTCGTGATATAATTTAAAAAATTTAAATATTAGATTTACAATACCTTTCCATAATTAATAAAAAAGTTTAATTAATCATCTAAAAAAAAGTTAAATGACTAAAAACAATACTTATTAAAAAATTATTATACTGTAATATTAAGGGTATTTATGAAACTTCCCAATTAGAATTTTTGAGTTCGTGATTTTTTTTTTGAGAGAAAATGTAATTCTCATTCATTCAAATGAAATTACATCAATAAAACTCAAAATTACAATAAATTGAGAAGTGTCTTCCTTCTTCGCTTGTGGATCTGGATCTTTCTTTGGAATTCAAGTCGTCTTATCGATCATTCGAGGTCTCGAACCTTCTTGATAAATCTCTGTCATGTCCATCACTCTTTCGCTTTCACCTTCGTTTTTGTCTAACTCAAGGTTTTTATCAGCGAGAAAAAAGTAACTGATTCGACAACCTCCTTTAACTTACTTGCAAATCAAAAGCAAAATCATCATATTCATAAGTCTAACAATTCTTAATCTATTGCAAACTAGGAAAAGCAAACTAGATTGACTCCAAAAACTGACTCAA
Organism: Corchorus capsularis; assembly: GCA_001974805.1. Taxonomy (NCBI): domain Eukaryota; kingdom Viridiplantae; phylum Streptophyta; class Magnoliopsida; order Malvales; family Malvaceae; genus Corchorus; species Corchorus capsularis. The sequence goes on from AWWV01011077.1 coordinate 77,453, forward strand.
CGAACTAAAAACCCAAAGATCTTGGGACTATTAACCCAAACAAATCTAAAGATTTGTGGGACTAGATTTTATTTTAAAAAAAAGAGATGAAAAAGATCAGATCCCTCCTCCCCCTTGACAAATAACGGTCAAGGAGGAGGAGCAAATAAAAACTTAGAAGAAAAACTTTTTGACTTCGTGATTTTATATAGTAGTAAGATAAGATATATAAGCATAATTATTATGGTCTTAATTTTTTTATTTAATTTTTCTGACATATAATTAAGACCTTGTTTTTGAAGTTAATCCAATATAGCCGCTATGGCATATATGGTTTCTAATTGACGCGGCAATCCTTGCCAATTATAAACTGGAAATTTCAACTCATGAGGAGCTTTATTTTTCAATCACTGTACACGAATAGTTACTTAGTGGCACTTATTTTGCAAGCATTAAGAGCATCTCCAACGTTTGTCATCAAATATTGCATCATTTTAGTGTAAAAAAGGTATCTTTTTGAAATATTCTAACATTAAAATTTTTCCTTTTCCAGTGTTCCAACACTAAATTGGTGTTAATTGATTATTTTATTATATATTACTCTCTAACACTATTATTTATTCATAAAAATTAATTTATAATAATTAGATAACACTTGTAATATTAATTTATTTATTGAAAATAAGAATATTATTAATAAATATCAATTAAATAATAATAGGTTAAAAATTATTTATTTAAACAATTATTAAAAATATATCCAAAACTAAGTCTTAAAAATACTTATTAAAAATATATGAAAAACCATATTTAATATTGGTCTTATTTTAAAGGTGTCAATTAACTCTTTCCAATAATATAATTTTTTCATAATAATTTAAAATGTAAATGGATATATTAATTAAATTAAAAATTACAATAGATAAAAAGAACATAAATGTAATTAATGATATTGTCCAAAAGAATAAAAAATTAATAAAACCATTTTGCCGTTAGCTACAGTACCACACCAAATATAGCGTGTTACTGTAGCTGCATTATTTTGCCGTGTCTTGGACTTCCCGCTTTACCGTCTTCCTTGGAGGAGTTTTTCTTCAATCTTCACACTAAATTGTCGTTTTAGTGGATTCTTTGGAGATGGCCTAAGGCCCACAACTACCAAAGATGGCCAACGCAATAACGTTGAATTTATTAAAAATAAAACAATGCTCAAAGTTCCTAAGTTGGGGTGGGTCTATGCGGTTTTGTGGGTTGTGGCCGCTGCATGTATTGGTTGTAATTTGCTCCAAATTTGTTTGTAACTAAAACTAAACTTTTTTGACCCAAATCATCATCATCATGATATAAAAATTGATATATTAGTACCAAAAATTTTTTGATAATTATGGACGAGGATCCTCTTGTGGACAGATCCACTGATTTTTTCAAATCAATCTAAACGGCTATTAGATCTTGGTGCCAAAGAAAAAAAAGGGTTATTAGATCTCCACTGATTATTTCAATTTCTCTTTCAAAATGCCCAATTTCACTTAAAGCCGTTGGATTGACTTGAAATAATCAGTGAGTCTCTCCACTAGTTGATAAGATCCTCTCCCGTAGATTATACGCGGTTTGCAGATAATTAGTGCAATGGCCGGTTCCAAAGACTTGTAAGATTTTAGTTTAGCAATCAGAGCTCAGTTTTGATGTGGTTGATTTTGATAGAAACTTGTCACCAAGTCTTTTGATAATAAATTGTCCCATATAAATATAATATATGTCTGATTCTAACAAAGTCTAACTACTAACTTGTTAACATATGCTATAGTACATTTTATTTTATTTTGGAGTTGACATAAATTTCCAAGAAATGCTTATCACGCACAAAGCCGAAACATATGACAACGTTAATTGTAAGCCTGATTGGGAGGAGGCCAAAAGACTTGACATTAGATTTCATGTCATTAATTGGAAGTATGCTAGAAGAAAATTGCTTTTTGTCACTTACGCCTCCAATTGCGGGTCAAGCTAACTAACTGGCCTCTTTCTTCTTCTTCGTCTCCATTTAACACTTCTCACTCATGATGAAAATTAAGTACTAGTTTGTAGTACTTTTATAGGTATAGACTGCTTGCTATATTGTGCATAGTAATTGGTCATATATTTATGCTGGTAGATTTTATTTGGTTCAATTAATTTCGGTTATATTGTAATGTAAACTATTCTAACAACTCCGAATAAAACTAATAAGTAGCTAGGTTCATATATATATATATATATATGCACATAAACGATTTTATTTTTGCCATATTCGTTAAGGAAAATAAATGCCATTATCAAAATGCTACTATATCATAACCTCTAACTTAGAAAATTTTTATTATGACTACTGTTAAGAGTACAGTAACAAGAATATTGAGAAATTTTTTTTTTCGGTTAAAAAATATTTGAGAAATTGTTCCCTATAGAATTAATTATATGTTCTAAGCCAAAACTGACCATATATATTAATCGTGGATCGAACTTGTATACATATCTCTATCTATTTTCTATTGAAGACAATATATTACGTGCTAGAAAGGGTAGAATTTCAATCAATCAAATTTTCATGCATGAAAGCAATTAGCTTAGCCGTAGTGTAATCAGGGACGGAGCTAGGGGGAGCGGGGGGAGGCGACCGCCCCCCCAAAGTTCTCCGAGAGCTTATATATACATGTGTTCTTTTCAGCATGCAACTCAATCGAATTTCAATTTCGCCCCCCTAAGAAATATATAGGTGTTTTTTTATGAAACAAATAATATGATTTTGATTCATTTATACTTAAATGACCATTAATTATTTGTAGTAATATTAAATTATTTATCAATTTAACTATATATAGAATAACTTAATGTTTTTGAGTAATTCAAATTAATCAATTAGTCTAACTACATTTATTAAGAGTTTAACTAGAAGCATGGTGACACCTAAGTCTTTGACTTAATTAGTAAGTATATGTCCATTGAAGTTTATGTTATCACGTTTAAATTGTATGTGGTTTCGTGCAACATTATTTTAATGTATGGACTTTTTCCTATAGTAAACTTTTTCCTATAAAGTTTCCTATAGTAAACTTTATTTATTTATATATAAAAAATTTTAAGAGGGGTTTTTTCCTCACATAAGAGGTAGTGAAAGGAAAAGTCTTGAACTCGATTTTTCATTCGAGTAAATTAATTTTAACTTTTAATCATCTTATCTAAGATGAAAACTTATGAAATTTATTGAAAAATTTCGATTTTAATATAGAAATATACCTTTAGATTACTTTTATAGGATATAAAAATATCGTATTGTATTTGTATAAGTGTCCATTGTATATCAAAACCAAATTTCACTTTAATATAGTATAGAATGTTCGCCCCACCCAAAACAAAATTTCTGGCTCCGTCCTTGAGTATAATTGGCTCGACGTATATGCTAAGTTTGAATTTTCTTTTTCATTTCAATTTGAAATAAAAAAGAATGTATAAATTAAGCAAAGGATTAAGTAGTTTGGTAAATGGTAGCATTTTTGGTGCAGTATAAATACCAGACATTGGGTGCTTACTTCCTTCACAACTTATAAGCAACTTGCCTATAAAACTATATTGCTATATCTTTATGGCTTTAAATATCTTTTTCTTGTTTTTCATTTTTGGGATTTTGGCTTCTCAAGCCATGTCTCGCACAATCCATGAAGCTGCCATTGCTGAACACGAGGCATGGATGAGTAAGCATGGTCGACATTACGCGAGCAAAGCTGAGAAGAACAAGCGTTTTAAGATATTCAAAGAAAACTTTGAATATGTCCACAACTTCAACAACGCAGGAAATAAGACTTACAAGTTGAGTATTAACAAATACTCGGACTTGACCCATGACGAATTCGTTGCGGCTCGTACTGGATACAAAAATCCAGGCAACGCCGCAACTTCCTCACCATTTACCTATGCAGGGTTTACAGATGTTCCAACAAGCTTGGATTGGAACGAGAAAGGAGCTGTCACCCCTGTGAAAGACCAGGGCAGTTGTGGTAAGAGACATGAACATATATATTTTCAAAAGGCTTAAATACCAAAATGCACCCCTAAAGTTTATACAGACTGGCACTTTACACCCCTCTTTTTTATTTTGATCATATCGCATCCTAATGCTTTATTTTTGGTACATTTTGCACCCTCTGTGACGGAAAATGGTACATGGTTACGGTGCTGACGATGAAAATTCCACATGGCATGCTGACATGGCAAAAATTTTCTTATTTTCTTTATCTTATGCCATGTTAGCACCGTCAAGTACTTAACGAATTTCGGTAACGGAGGGTGCAAAATGTACCCAAAATAATACATTAGAGTGCAATATGATCAAAATAAAAAAGTGGGTGCAAAGTGACAGGCCGTATAAACTTTAGGATGCTGTTTGGCATTTAAGCCATTTTCAAAACATGTAACATTTGAATGCATGTTTAATTAAAATGGGTTGTCTTGGTTTCAGGATGTTGTTGGGCGTTTGCAGCAGTAGCAGCCACGGAAGGGATTACCCAAATTAGAACCGGTAATCTGATCTCATTGTCTGAGCAACAAGTTTTAGACTGCACCACAGATGGCAACTATGGTTGCAGTGGCGGCGGTGTTAAGACAGAAGCCTTCAAATACATAATTCAAAACAATGGGTTGACCACGGAAGAGAGTTATCCATATACTGGAACCCAAGGAACTTGTGACCTTGAGAAACAGGAATCCCTTGTTGCTGATATTAGTAACTTTGGTATGGTTCCTGCCAATAACGAGGAGGAATTACTCAAAGCTGTATCAAACCAACCCGTCACAGTTAGCATCGAGGCAAGTGGAATGGACTTTAGACATTACCAACGTGGGGTGTTGAATGGATATTGCGGGACTAATCTTGACCATGCCGTAACTGTTGTCGGATTTGGGACAAGCGAAGATGGGATAGATTATTGGTTGGTGAAGAATTCATGGGGTCAGGATTGGGGCGAGAATGGCTACATAAAGATGCAGAGGAATGTGGATGCAGAGGAAGGTCTCTGTGGCATTGCAATAAGGCCAGCCTATCCCATTGCTTAATTAGTAATAATCAACATATAATATTACAATATGTATACTAATGGGGCATTATTTCTTCTCACTTGGAAGTTGGAATGCCTTCCTAGTTCCTACTATATATTGGTATGAAAAAAAAAGGAAATTTAAGGTTATTTCCTTCATTTAGGTCGCCTTACTAGGTTTTGATTTCCTATATATGTTTGTTATTGCTTTTGACAAAGCTAAGTGCCAACTTCATGTAGCAAAAGTTTGAACAAGTACAACAAATTATATATAATATAATCATAATTATTACTATTATTATTATGGTCTTAATTTTATTTTATAGAATTTATTAAATTAAGATCTTGTTTTTGAAGTTGATCCAATAGCACATGGTTTCGAATTGACGCCGGAATCCTTGCCAATTGTAAACTGAAAATTTCAACTCATGAGGAGCTTCAATATTTCTCAATTGCTGTACACGAATGGCACTTATTTTGCAAGCAGAGACAACAAAGGCCCTAAACTACCTATTAACGCAAAAAGGAAAGGCCCAAACATGGCGAACCCCAATAACGTTGAATTTATTGAAAATAAAAAATACCCAAAGTTTGGGGTGGGGGTCTATGCGGTTTTGTGGGGTGTGGCCGCTACATAAATTGGTTGTAATTTTCTCCAAACAAGGCTTTTTGACCCAAAACTTGTTTGTAATTACTAAAACTCAAGACTTCCTCACTTCCTTGGTGAATGGTAGCGAAATGGCCGAGCAAAGCATGGACTTTCATCTGTTCATCAATCCTATTGATGTTAAATTATTATTATTATTATTATTATATTAGGATTAGGAGAGGACTATGTGTATTACTTTGAACACACTACTCTTATACACTACCATTTATAACCATTGGATGTGAACTTGATTTGAATAACAACCGTTGGATATGAGTAATGCAGTAAAGTACTGTGGCATATGGTAGTACAAATAACTTTACCGTTATTGCTTATGTTTTTGCTGCTGTCATGGTCTGGTTTTGTTTTTTTTATTAGGTGGGTGGTGTCAGGATCTTTGTGGATTGTGGTTTACTTTGTGACTCATGTTGCTTAATTTTGGATGCTCCTTTACGCGGCATTAATCTTTCATCTCTTAATAAAGCCTTTAAAAAAAAATCATATGTACGTACCAAACCAAAAATTGACATTCCATTTGTATTAATCGTGAATCGAACTTGTATATATATGATACATCTCTATCTTTTTTTCTATATTGAAGACAATATATAATTACGTGCTAGAAAGGCAATCCATCAAATTTCACACATGAAAGCAATTTAGCTTGGCTCTAGTGTTGTTTTTGGCTCGACGTATATATGCTAGTTTGAAATTTTCTTCTCCATTTTGAAACCCAACAAAAAACGTGTATAAAATACGCAAAAGATTAAATATAGTTTGATAATAGCATTTTGGTGCAGTATAAATACCAGACATTGGGTTATTCTTACTTCATTCACTTAATCTATTACTATCTTTACTACAAAAATGGCTTTAAATTACATTATCTTGTTTTTTGTTTTTGGGATTTTGGCTTCTCAGGCCATGTCTCACACAATCCATTCTGAATTCGAGGCATGGATGAGTAAGTATGGTCGAACTTATGCCAACAAAGCCGAGAAGAAGAAGCGTTTCAAGATATTCAAGGAAAACTTTGAATACATCCACAACTTCAACAACGAAGGAAATAAGACATATAAGTTGAGCATCAACAAGTACTCGGACTTGACCCATGATGAATTCGTTGCGGCTCGTACCGGAGACAAAAATCCAGGCAACGCAGCAACATCCTCACCATTTACCTATGCAGGATTTAAAGACGTTCCAACAAGCTTGGATTGGAGGAAGAAAGGAGCCGTCACCCCTATTAAGGACCAGGGCAATTGTCGTAAGATACATTTTTTTTTTTTACTAGTTTTTGAAACATGTTAACATCTTGAATATGTATTTTAATTTAACATGGGTTGTCTTGTTAATTTTCAGAAAGTTGTTGGGCATTTGCAGCAGTAGCAGCCACGGAAGGGATTACCCAAATTAAAACCGGTAATCTAATCTCATTATCTGAGCAACAATTGGTTGACTGCAGCAGAAACGGCAACAATGGTTGCAATCCCGGTTCCAAGACAGATGCCTTCAAATACATTATTGGCAACAATGGACTAACTACGGAAGACAATTATCCGTATACTGGAATCCAAGGAACTTGTGACCATGAGAAACAGGAATCCGTCGTAGCTAATATCAGTGACTATGGTTCGGTTCCTGCCAATAAGAAGGAGGAATTACTGAAAGCCGTATCAAATCAACCCGTCACAGTTAGCATCGAGGCAAGTGGAGTGGACTTTAGACATTACCAAAGTGGAGTGTTTAACGGATATTGTGGGACTAATCATGACCATGCTGTAACTGTTGTCGGATTCGGAACAAGCGAAGAATATGGCATAGAGTATTGGTTGGTGAAGAATTCATGGGGTTTGGATTGGGGCGAGAATGGCTACATAAAGATGCAGAGGAATGTGGATGCAGAAGAAGGGCTATGCGGCATTGCAATGTTGCCAGTCTATCCCATTGCATAAGTAATCAACATATTACAATATACAAAATAATAATTGGGCATTATCTCTTCTCACTTGGGAGCATGTATTAATTTATTAATTAATAAGAAAGGAAATTTAAGGTTATTTCCTTCATTATTTAGGATGTCTTCTTAGGTTTTTGATTTCCTATCCCATGTTCGTTATTGCTTTTGAAAAAGCAAAAAGCCAATGTCATGTAGCAAAAGCTTGAACAACAAATCATACAGATATATAAGCAAGTAAAACTCTTATCATTATTATGGTTTTAATTTTATATCTATATATATATATATATATGTTTTTTGTGGTTTACGACCCAACCATGGAGGATAGGGTGCCCTCCCATATGTCTCATAGTCTAGAGCCTGGCGACTGGCTGGGGCCAAGGCTCGCTTGCCTCAAACAATGCTTTAGACTTGGGCTATCTATATGTTTTTTACATATAATTAATTAAGACCTTCTTTTTAGTTGATTTAATATCATATGGATTCGGATTGATACCGGAATCTTTGCCAATTTACTATATTATATTATTGACCATTTCAACTTAATGTACACAAATTTATTAGTGCCACTAGCTAGGGGAGAGCAGAGTCCACGAAGCCGATCGCGACAGACGAACTTGTCATTGTCGGGGCAGTTAGCATAGTCTGTCGGTTCAAAAACCGACAGTGAAAGGGGCTTTTCGGTCGGTGTTCGGCTGGGATTTTTTTGCCTTAAACCCGACCGATAACCCTTAACAATTTTTTTATATTATATATATAATTTACATATATTTATAAATTTTATATATAATTTAATTAGTTAAAAAGAAAAAACATAAAATACTTTCTCTCTCTCTTCCCTCTCGATATAATTTTCTCTTCTCGTCTTCTCCCTTTCTGTCTCTCATCTTTCCTTTCTGATCTCAGTTTCAAACCCTTAGCTTCGATCCAAATTTGTATAGAATGTAGTCTTCTTCCATCAAAATTCATTTTCCCCAAATAATTCGCTCTTATTCTCTTCTTTCTCATCCAAAATTCAAATCCTTTGAACCATAATTTTCTGTTTTCCATTTAAAATTTTTTTTTTGGGTTTCTCATCCAAGAGGTATTGGAAAAGCTTCAAAGTTTCTGGGATTTGGTTTTGTGCAAATTGGGAATCAAGACTAAGGTGTTTGGCCGAAATCAGCAAAGCTATGTATTTTTTGTTTGTACTCTTGTCTTGTAGTCTTGTTCATGGTTTTAGGGTCTTGGAGATTCTGTTTGTATTATTGAGATTTGCTCTGTTGTTGCTAATTATCAAAAGTGATATTTGTCTATCTCAAATTTTCAGACTTACTGTAAAGTGGAAACAAAATTTGATCAATTTTGGATACTTCTTGAAACCGACCAAACCGATAATAACCAACCGATCCAACATCGGTCGGTAAGCACTGGTGTCATAGCTATATCAGTCAGTGATTGGTGCCAAATTTCCAGCAGCTTCTTCAAATATTGAAAATTTTAAAAATTGAACCGACCGAAACCGAACCGTGCTCTACTCTACCACTAACTTTTGCAAGCAGATCATGCAAAGGCCTCAAAACAACTTAAAAGCGCAAAAAGGAAAGGCCCAAAGATGGCTAACCCAATAACGTTCATGAATTTATATATTGAATAAAACAATGCCCAAAAAGTACCTAAGTTGGGGTGGGTCTAGCGGTTTTGATCTCAATGTTTTGGACCCTTAGATCTATTTAATCTAACGGCCAACAATAATTTAATTCACAAACTCAAAACAATGAATCAAAACAATTGAAATTAGCACATGTTTTTTTCTTAAAAGAGAAATTGAAACATATCACATTTTTTTTTCTTAAAAGAGAAATTGAAACATGGTCCCTTATAAAACTAACAACCATGCTCTGTGGTCCATATCTATATTAAGCATTAAAATTCTCATCCCCTTGTATTATATTATTTGTCTAATTTTAATAAATTAAAGTCTAACTTAACCTAGTAGTATATTAATTTTGTTTTGATGTTGATCCAAGAAATGTTGTTTATTATGTACAAATTGAGCCGATATTCCCGAAATATAACAACAAATTAAGAAGACGTCAATTATAAATGTGATAATTGGAAGGAGGGCAAAAGACTTTAATTAGTTTCATGTCATTAATTGGAGAATTTAAATCTATGCTAGAAGAAAATTACTTTTGGTCACTTTCGCGCCTACGTACAATTGCGGGTCAAGCAAACTAAATAACCTCTTACTTCTTCATTCTTTTAACATTCTTCAATCTTCATTCATGGTGAAAATGAAATACAAATTGTTTATATATACTGCTAGCTTTATTTCTGTGTCCATTCAAGTTTCAACTTGAAGCCCAATAGAAAAAGAACGTGTAAATTAGTAATATATAGTAATTTGGTGCACTATAAATACCTTAGCAATTGCTTGTCTATCTATCATAAATTACAAAAACAATATACATGGCTTTGAATTACTATGTCTTGCTTTTTATTTTTGGGATTTTGGCTTCTCATCATCATGAGGCCATGTCTCACACAACCACACTCCATGAAGCTGACATGATTGCTGAACACGAGGCATGGATGAGTATGTACGGTCGAACTTACGCGAACGAAGCTGAGAAGAACAAGCGTTTTAAGATATTCAAGGAAAACTTTGAATATATTCACAACTTCAACAACGCAGGAAACAAGACTTACAAGTTGGGTATTAACAAATACTCGGACTTGACCCATGACGAATTCGTTGCGTCTCGCACTGGATACAAAGTTCCTGGCAACGTCGCACCAACATCCTCACCATTTAGTGCCAGATCTATTGCAGAGGTTACCGATGTTATTGCCAATGCTCCAGCGAGCTGGGATTGGAGGGAGAAAGGTGCTGTCACTCCTGTTAAGGACCAAGGCACCTGTGGTAATAATTAGAGAGACGTGATCATACATATATGTTTTTAATTAAATCATGCATGTATGTAACGCGTTGAACTGACATATATATTGGGTTGTGTTGTTATTTTTTAGGAAGTTGTTGGATATCTGCAGCAGTAACAGCCATGGAAGGGATTACCAAAATTAAAACCGGTAATCTTTTCTCATTATCTGAGCAACAAGTGTTAGACTGCAGTGGCAACCAGTATGGTTGCAATGGGGGTTACTTGGACGAAGCCTTCAACTACATTATTCGGAACAAGGGACTAACCCTGGGATGGTATTATCCTTATACTGCAAGGCAAGGAACTTGTGACCGAGTGAAACAAGCAGCCGTAGTAGCTAAAATCAGTAGCTATAATTGGGTTCCTCAATATAACGAACAGGAATTACTCAAAGCCGTATGGATTCAACCCATCATGGTTGGTATCGAGGCATCTGGAGACTTTCAACATTACCGTAGTGGGGTGTTTAGCGGATACTGCGGGACTTCGATCAACCATGCTGTAACTGTTGTCGGATATGGGACAAGCCAAACTGGTATAGATTACTGGTTGGTGAAGAATTCATGGGGTGAGTCATGGGGTGAGGGTGGCTACATAAGGATGCAGAGGAACGTGGCAGCACCGGCAGGTCTATGTGGCATTGCCATATGGCCACTCTATCCCATTGCTTAAGTAATCAACATATCAGTAATTGGTGGCACTATTTCTTCTCACTTGGAAGTTGGAATACTGCCTTGCTAAGTATTATATTACTATTATGTAATGTATAATCATAATAGATTGGCTAATTGCTCAAATAAGTGTCTAATGTTTGTCAAAATGCTCAAATAAGAACCTGATCTTTTAATTTGGCCAAATAAGGGTCTAACATTTGCCAAAATGCTCAAATAAGGGCCTATTTCATACATCATCCAAACAGAAACCAGGCCCTTATTTGAGCATTTTCGATAACGTTAGACCCTTATTTGAGCATTTTCAATAATGTTAGGCCCTTATTTGGCAAATTAAACGATCAGACCCTTATTTGAGCATTTTCGATAACGTTAAACCCTTATTTGATCAAATTAAAAGATCAGACCCTTATTTGAGCATTTTGGCAAACTTTAGGCCCTTATTTGAGCAATTAGCCTAATAGATTATACAAAAGTGTAGTATCATTCATTGTTGAAAAGTCAATGGAAAGTACTAAATCCTAATATATTAGTATTTGAAAGGACTTATTAACTTGGTACATTTATAAGTTATCCATTAGTATATGTTTTGATGAATATGGTTAAGGAAATAGATTGGTTGAAAGTAAATGATCAGTATAAAAAAATGTTGTGGCCACAACCACGTTTCCAACTTTTCCTTTGATTATAAATGTCCAAAGCATATTATTAATATAAAGTTTGGAAATGAAAAAGATACTTTAGAGATTAAATCTCAAGTCGAGGCAATTGTCGTAAAGGGAAATAAAGTTAACTATTAATAGTACTACAAGTGAAATGGGATTGAAATCTCTCTTATTATTAGACACCAACAATGGTAACCCAACTTTGAATTAGTAACCTCTAATTGCAAAGTTTAATAGGTAATAACAAGCTAAGTTGTTGTCATGTTTCTGTTTTGATACTAGTATTTCCCATTTCAAAATACATAGAGTTAGATACTAGTGATGTCCACTGCGTTAGTGGAGGATGAGTTTAACTCTTAATGGAATTTGAAATTTAAGTGTCCAAGTAATGGAGACACAAATGAAATTCCACCTATATAAACATTGAAGTGGTGCCACTTCATCAAGATAATTTGAGAGATTTGTCTTGTATATGTTTATGAAATGGATAAGCACATGACCATAAAAGTGCTAAAAGCGTTTAAACCTCTAACATAAGAATAAATGAATGTTATGTGTGTTATATTTTTGGTTTTAACACTAGAAGTTGCGGTTTAATCTGCGGACACCGAGTTTAAGGTATATACAATAATTGAAGGATTAAATTGAGAGATACCTTCTTGTATTCATAATATTTATTTATGTGAAAAGATTAAAGAATAAACATCAACATTCCAAACTAGTGGGAGATTGTTGGTAGTTTAATTAGAATGTTGGTAATTAAATATATATGATATTTACCAATGATAATTTAGTTGATGAAAAGTCATTAATGAATAATGTGATTATTCATGAATCAAAAGTTGTCTTATGAAAATATATGTATTTTAAGGTTGTCTTTATCCAACAGACAAATACCATGTATCTATTAAAAGTTGTGTTTTTTGAGAAGACACATTGATTCATCAACTTACATATAAAGGACCTCTACATTGCCATTAAAATAAGAATAAGAAGAGTAAGTAGATAGTCAATTTCACCATTTTCACAACTTATAATAGGAGAGTTTGTGGCTTAGTTGTATCCTAGAGGGCATAAAACCCTTTAAGAAAGTGACTTCCCATCACGCATCAAAGCTGTTTTATTTCTTCTTTCTCCTCCTTTGACAATATTTTCCAACAAGATGTTCCAACAAGCTTGGATTGGAGGGAGAAAGGTGCTGTCACCCCTGTGAAAGACCAAGACAGATGTGGTAATTAGAGACATGAATATATATTTTCAAAACATGTAACATTTGAATGTATGTTTAATTACAATTGGTTGTCTTGTTTTCAGGATGTTGTTGTTGGGCGTTTGCAGCAGTAGCAGCCATGCACGGAAGGGATTGCCCAAATTAGAACCGGTAATCTGATCTCATTGTCTGAGCAACAAGTGTTGGACTGCAGCACAAATGGCAACAACCAAGGTTGTCGTGGCGGTTCCCAGACAGAAGCCATCAAATACACAATTGAAAACAATGGATTGACCACGGAAGACACAGTTATCCATATACTGGAATTCAAGGAACTTGACCATGAAACAGGAATTGGTCGTTGTTAATATCAGTGACTATGGTTCAGTTCCTGCCAACAACGAGGAGGAATTAATCAAAGCTATATCAAATCAACCCATCACAGTTAGCATCGAGGCAAGTGGGGTGGACTTTAGACATTACCAAAGTGAGAGTGTTTAACGGATATTGCGGGACTAATCATGACCATGTTGTAACTGTTGTCGGATTCGGGACAAGTGAAGAATATGGCATAGATTATTGGTTGGTGAAGAATTCATGGGGTTTGGATTGGGGCGAGAATGGCTACATAAAGATGTTTAGAGGAATGTGAATGCAGAGGAAGGGCTATGTGACATTGCAATGTTGCCAGTCTATCCTCTTGCATGAATCAAAATCCTCTGCCCTCATTTTTGGTGCCCCAACCACCAAATTACGTCACGTGCCCTTAGTATTATACCTTATTTGTTTTCGAGTTTTAACAAATAGTAAAAATCTCAATTAAAACAATGTTTAATCCCAAATTAACAACAAATAATTATATATAAGGGTTTTTCCTAAATTTTAATATATTCCCCATAGGGTTTTAAAATGAAAATATAAAATTTAATTGGCTTAATGGGCAAAAAGGCCACTGAACTTACACCGAACCGTCAAATAAGCCCCTGAACTATTATTTCAGCCAAATAAGCCCCTGAACTCTTAAAAAAGTCAAATAAGCCCTGTTGCCAAGGCTAAATGCTCAAATAAGGACTAAACGTTTTAAGATTTTCTCAAATAGGGATCAAAATACACAATTTCAACAAATTAGAAAACATACTTAATATTTTTTTACAAATTGGATACAATATAAGTTAATACTAATGTATGAGGGATATATAAATTGAAAATCACACGATAATTTTATATCATATTACGTTTAATGAATTTATTTTGATTAATGGGGTTTGATTTTTAATTAACATGATAATATCATTTTTTATCAAATTTAACGTATATGTATGAGAAGCATTGGTTTTCATTTAAGGATTCCCTAATTTGTAAAAATTTGCTAAGTATGTGTTCTAATTTGTTGGAATTGTGTATTTTGATCCTTATTTGAGAAAATCTTAAAACGTTTAGTCTTATTTGAGCATTTAGCCTTGGCAACTGGGCTTATTTAGCCTTTTTTAAGAGTTCATGGGCTTATTTGGCCGAAATAATAGTTCAGGCGCCTTTTTGCCCATTAAGCCAAATTTAATTTAACTAGGCAAATAAGGAATAACATTAAAAACTGAAAAAGGACACGTGTCATTATTTGATGGATGGGGCACAATGGGGCACCAAAAAAGGGTTAGAGGATTTTTATCTAATTGTAGAATATCAACATATTACAATATATACAAAATAATGGGGCATTATCTCTTCTCACTTGGGAGCATGTATTAATATATTAATAAGAAAGGAAATTTAAGGTTATTTCCTTCATTATTTAGGATGTCTTCTTAGGTTTTTGATTTCCTATCCCATGTTCGTCATTGCTTTTGAAAAAGCAAAATGCCAATGTCATGTAGCAAAAGCTTGAACAAAAAATCATATAGATATAAGCAAGTAATACTCTTATTATTACTAGTTTTCACTTCCACATGTGTTGCACGTTTTCATTGTGAGTATAGTATAGTGAGTATATAAAATTTCATCTATATTAGAATTTTATCCATATTAATGTATAGCAATCAAATTAATTTTATTAGTCCAATTCCAAAATTATATTAATCGGATATATATATATATATATATTAATTCTTTAACAAAATAATCCGACTTTACATTATAAATTTTAAGGCTGGGATATTCGGAAAAAAGAAAACCAAAAAATTGATTTAAGGATATTTTTAATTAATTATATTAATTTTTGAAAAAAATAATCCGACTTTACATTATAAATTATAAGGCTGAGATATTCGGAAAAAAAAAATAAAAAAAATTGATAAGGATATTGTTAATTAATTTTTACATTATATAATCCGACGGTCGGACCATTTGACCCGTCAATTGTACGTAAAGAATTAGTATGATTATTTTCAAACTAAAAACCTTCTAATAATAAATCTTAAGTTTCATTACTTACCCTATATTTTTTTAATTTAAGCTTAATCTTTGTGAAATTATCGCTAAATATTGTTCATAAAAACATAAAATAAATAAATAAAGGGTACGCATTAAATAAATACTAATAAATGACTTTTTCAAAAAAAAAAGTCATTGCACTTGATTCATTGGCTCAATGGTAAGTGCATACTTCTTAAAACCTAATGGTTTTTTGTTTCAGCCCTACTGTATGTAAACTGCATTTGGATTTTGTGCCCCTTTGTACATGAAAACGTGAAAATAGTGGTTTGTCTTTATGAATTCTCATAATGGTGAATAAATCCACAAAAGAGGAAATATTGCCATTTTTGTTTTTTTCTCTCCGTTCAATCCATTTAATTATCTGGTATTGAGAATTGGAGAGTTGGGAAGTTTGCAAAAAAAAAAAAAAAAAGAGAAATGGAAGTTTGCAAGAGAGAAATTAAAGTGCAGAGTCATATTCTTATCAATTGTCAACCCCAACGCAAAGAAAATAAATACCGAAATATAAGTAATTTGTTTAATGAAAAATTATATATTTTGTAGATTTAATTAAATGCAAATTAACAAAATTAAAAATTAATTGTATGATAGCAATTTTTAGAAATATGTTAGGTAAGTAAGGATATAATAGGTATTTTAAAAGTTAAATAAGGATACAATAGGCATTTCAAAAGTTTCTCAAAACTCATTCTTTTATATATAATTTTAAAAGTTAAATAAGGGTACAATAAGCATTTCAAAAGTTTCTCAAAACTCGTACTTTTATAGTATAGATATAGATTATTATTATATAAATGGTTTTAATTTTTTTTGTTCAAATGTAAAGGGTTATGGTTTTAATTTTATATATCTATATATGTTTTTTACATAACTAGTTTTAACTTCCACGTACCTTGCACGTGACGCAACGTGTTTAAATAAAACAAGTTATATTAGCCCGTGCTGGCGCTACGGGCGTTCTTTATTTTAGAGTGGTTCTTGATTAACTGATTGAAATTATATAAGGGCCAAGAACATTTTTTGTTCTAGAGTGGTGCTTGATTGATTAATTGATTGAATTATATAAGGTTTCAGTAAAAATGCAATTTAAATGGATTAGTTTTAATGTTGTCTCTTGCTATTGGCATAATCTTTGTAAGCTAACTTTTTAGACATGCAAAATTAATAAGGTCAAAGAACATGTTTTTATTTGTAAGTAATAGGAAGTGCAAATAGGTAATAAAATATGTTGTTAATTGGATAATAATACTCACATTGAACGAAGGGTGGTTTTAATTCAGAAGGGGAAAAATATTGAACGATTTATATTGAAGGGATGGAGACGGAGAAGAAAGAGGAAAGAGATACGAAGGTGAAAACAGAGGGGAGTGATGGAAATGTTCGATTTTTGGCAAACTTGAAGATTGATCAGCACCGAGGAGTTGAAAGGACGCAACAACTGAGTTGGTGAGAGGACAAAGGAAAACAACGAGAGAAACATTAATTAAAAGTAACTAAGGTTTAGAGTTTAGGGTTTAGAAGCAATTAATTAAAAGTCTTAAACATTAATTAAAAACAATTAAGGGAAGGGAAATGTGTAATTACAAAAATGGGTAGAAGGAAAAAGAATGGGGGAAACTCATAGAGGGGCTTTTTAGTCATCCGAAAAGTGAGAAAAAAACCAAAAATGGCCAAAAGGTGGCACCACATTAATCCTCAATTTGGCCTTTTAGTAATTTCCATAGTAGTTAAAAATAATATATAGTACTCCCTCTGTCCCATATTATAAGTCCTTTTCTAGAAACTTTATTTGTCCCAAAATATAAGTCCATTTTTAAAATCCAATGCAATTTTTACCTAAGTTATCTAAATTACCCTTGTTAGTGGTAGTAGAAATTTAGTTGGAATTTAATTTATCTATTGACTATGAGGAAGTAAGTGGGATGAAAGAGACTTAGTGGGGGGAGAGAGAAGAGGGACAAAATTGGAAAGAGAAGATAAAAGTTTATAGAAGTTAGAGTTGTAACTACTTTTCTTAAACTTTGTGATACGGTTAAAATGGACTTATATTATGGGACAGAGGGAGTATATAGTATATATATTCATATGAAATTATGATAACCTCTCTATTAAATTATGATCATTACCCTATTTTTTATGATCCCATTATGAAATTTTGATAATTTTCCTATAAAATTTCAATAATGATACTATGCAATTTCGAAAATCTTTTTATAATTTTTTTTCAACCTTCTAATTAAATTTTGTTAACCTTCCTAAGGAATTTTGAAGACCTTAATATGGAATTTTGATAACTTCCCAATGAAATTTTGATAACCAACACTATGAGATGTTGATAACCTCCATATGATATATTGATATTAGTAACCTCCGGCTCCTAATGAAATTTTGTTAATCACACTATATATGAAATTCTTATTATCTCGCTTTACTAACAATAGTATTGTACGTGTTAGTATTAGTTTAATCTTTTTATTAACATTTAAAAATTGAAATTAAATATTTAATTAGAAATTTAGAGAATACTAAATTATTTGCACAGTAGGTAATAGAATTATGAATCTCGGCAACATTTGCCTAGTTTCACTTTCCAGTTTCCACTACAATTTTACATAAAGCCAAAAAAAAAAGAAATTAAGATGACAACATCTTCGTATAAATAAATTAAGTAAAGAAGATAAGAATTTGGGTAAAAAAAGTGTCTGCTATTTTCATATTATTACTGGTTCTTCCTTTCAGTAAAAATTAATTTCTTCTCCAATCTTCATATTCATTTATCAATTTATATATTTTTGTTACTTAGAACTTATCACATGTAAAAATCCCATAGATTGAGTTGAAATAAATGAGAAATAGAAGTAAAAACTAAAAATAAGAAAGACAAATGAATTTCTAAAGACTTTAGTTGAAGTAAAATAGAGATCACAATACCTTCAAAGGCTTATGGGTGATGGATCTTCTTTTTCTTTGGTCGAATAGATCTTAAAAATTGAATAAACAAGAGTAAAGGATGAAGCCATAGAGGAGACTGGAGAGGAGAACAGAGGGTCGACGGCTCTCTTTTTTATTTTCTTTCTAATTTTTCGATTCTAATTCTTTTAATTTTATACGTATTGACTTTTTTATAATTTAATATACATATTATATAATCTAATAATTAATAATGTAACAATTTATGATTAAAAAATAATGGAATAATTAAAATATTATTTAGTAATGGCAATTTAGAAATATAATTTTTAAAAAAGGGTACAATTGGAAATAGGTTTTAAAAATAAGGATACAATCGGAAAACAAAAAGTTTCCCCTTATTCGTACTTTTATATATAGTATAGATTAATTAAGACCTTCTTTTTTACTTGATCTAATATCATATGGTTTCGAATTGATACCGGAATCTTTGCCAATTTACCATATTATCATATATATATATATATATATAAATATATATATATTGGTATATTTACAAGTTAATCTTGTTCTAGCTGAGTTGACCCACTATGGGGGTAAAGCTCTCCCAACAATGGTTTTCTCCATTCACAATACTCGAAATATATTATCATACTAGATATTTTCCCCGCATATTCGCGTCGGGTTTTTTCAGTTTATGATTAGAACTGAACAATTTCAATTCTAAGTAAAATTTTATCTTATATAATCGCAATTAAGTTAAATGGGATGAAATATTGTTAGAAATATAATGTTTATTCAAATGGAGTTTTGATTATAATTCAATGTTCTAAATATTATTTATAAATATTATATTTGGAATTTTAAATATATAATAATATATATTGGTTTTCTCCCAACCAATCAACGTTGTACAAATGTCAGCATTAGAAAAACCAAATGACAAGCATATAGACGTTTGGAGATAACTTTAATAGTAGGGTATAAAAATAGATATTATATTGACAATTTCAACTTAATGTACACAAATTTAGGGCTGCTCATTTTTCGGTGTCGATTTTTTCGGTTTTTATTTTGGTATATACATAACCGACAACCGACCGAAACCTCAATGAAACCGATAAGTTCGGTTTGTCGGTTTTTGATCGATTTTCGGTTCGGTTTTCGATTTTTCTGTTTATATAGATTATTAGTTTTTTTTTTGTATTAAAGTTAGATTATTAGTTTAATCATCATATATATTAGTTATAATAAGGTAGATTATTAGTTTATTATAACTAATAAAGTAATAATCATATATATATAAATAATTATAAACTAAAACAATATTTTATTTCATATATATAATAATAATAATAATAATAATTTACTATATATATAAAAAGGTTGGTTTTTCGGTCGGTGTCGGTTCACTAATTAGTGAACCGCCACCGACCCCGAGAAACCATTTGCACCGCCGTCTCAAACCGATTAAACCGACTGCAATGTTTGCACCGCACCGTTTGCACCATTTCAAGTCGGTGCGATCGGTTCAATCGATTTGGTTGGTTTTTGACCAGCCCTAAACAAATTTATTAGTGCCACTAGCTTTTGCAAGCAGATCATAATTCAAATGCCTCAAAACAACTTAAAGCGCAAAAAGGAAAGGCCCAAACAACTTAAATTTGTTTTGGTTTTCTCCAAAAAAAGGCTTTAATTTTGACCCAAGACTTGTTTTTATATAGCAAAATGCCAAAATTTTTTGTTTGATATTGAATATACCTTACATTTTTAAGTCTCAACCTATTTGTTCTAAAAAAAAAAAGTCTCAACCTATTTAATATGCATTTGAAAGTGTTGCAAATGGTAAACATTTTATATTGATCTCAATGTTTTGATACATATAAATGTAATTAGTATTATTCTAATTATTTTTGTATCAATTCAGAAACTCAAAACAATGAATCAAAACAACTGATCAAATTAACACATATCACATTTTTTTCTTAAAAGAAAAATTGAAACATGGTTCAGTATAAAACTAACAACCATGCTCTGTGGTCCATATCTATATTAAGCATTAAAATTCCCATCCCCTTGTAATATATTATTTGTCTAATTTTAATAAAAGTTTAACTTAACCTAGTAGTAGTATATTAATTTTGTTCTGAAGTTGAATGTTGTTTATTATGTACAAATTGAGCCGAAATATAACAACAAATTAAGAAGATGTCAATTATAAGTGTGATAATTGGAAGGAGGCCAAAAGAATTTAATTAGTTTCATGTCATTAATTGGAGAATTTAGGTCTATGCTAGAAGAAAATTACTTTTGGTCACTTTCGCGCCTACGTACAATTGCGGGTCAAGCTAACTAAATACCAACCTCTTACTTCTTTCATTCTCTTAACTTCACTCATGGTGAAGAACGTGTTTATATAATTGTTTATATAAACTACTAGCTTTATTTCTGTGTCTTTTCAAGTTTCAACTTGAAAGCCCAATAGAAAAAGAACGTGTAAATTAGTAATAGTAATTTGGTGCACTATAAATACCTTAGCAATTCCTTGTCTATCTATCATAAATTACATATACATTACAAACAATATATATGGCTTTTAATTACTTTGTCTTGCTTTTAATTTTTGGGATTTTGGCTTCTCATCATCATGAGGCCATGTCTCACACAATCACACTCCATGAAGCTGACATGATTGCTGAACACGACGTGATACTTGTGTTTTTAATTAAAACATGCATGCATGCATGTAACATGTTGAACTGACATATATATTTGGGTCGTGTTGTGTTATTTTTTAGGAAGTTGTTGGATATTTGCAGCAGTAGCAGCCATGGAAGGGATTACCAAAATTAAAACCGGTAATCTTTTCTCATTATCTGAGCAACAAGTGTTAGACTGCAGTGGCAACCAGTATGGTTGCAATGGCGGTTACTTGGACGAAGCCTTCAACTACATTATTCGGAACAAGGGACTAACCCTGGGATGGTATTATCCTTATATTGCAAGGCAAGGAACTTGTGACCGAGTGAAACAAGCAGCCGTAGTAGCTAAAATCAGTAACTATAATTGGGTTCCTCAATATAACGAACAGGAATTACTCAAAGCCGTATGGATTCAACCCATCATGGTTGGTATCGAGGTATCTGGAGACTTTCAACATTACCGTAGTGGGGTGTTTAGCGGATACTGCGGGACTTCGATCAACCATGCTGTAACTGTTGTCGGATATGGGACAAGCCAAACTGGTATAGATTACTGGTTGGTGAAGAATTCATGGGGTGAGTCATGGGGTGAGGCTGGCTACATAAGGATGCAGAGGAACGTGGCATCACCGGCAGGTCTCTGTGGCATTGCCATGTGGCCACTCTATCCCATTGCTTAAGTAATCAACATATCAGTTGCAATAATAATTGGGCACTATTTCTTCTCACTTGGAAGTTGGAATACTGCCTTGCTAAGTATTATATATATAAAATAATATAGTGTGTTAAATAAAAAGGAAGGAAATTTCAGGTTATGTCCTTCATTTGGGAGTTCTTATTAGGTTGTTGGTTTTCCATGTTTGTTATTGCTTTTGAAAAAGCAAAATGCCAATGTCAGTTCAGTGGTCATGTAACAAAAGTTTGTTCAACAAATTATGTAATATATATAAG
>AWWV01011078.1:0-109300 GCA_001974805.1 Corchorus capsularis
CTAATTGACACCGGAATCCTGGCCAATTAATATTAATGTACACAAACTTAGTAGTGTCACTAGCTTTTGCAAGCAGAACATACTAAGGCCTCAAAACAACTTAAAATGCGCAAAAGTAGAGGCCCAAAGATGGCCAACCCAATAGCGTTCATGAATATATTTATTGAAATAAGACAATGCCCAAAATTAGCACCTAACTTGGGTTGGGTCTGTGCGGTTTTGTGAGCTGTTGCCGCTACTTAATTTGTTTTAATTTTCTTCAAACAAGGCTTTAATTTTGACCCAAAATTTGTTGGTATGTGGCTATAGCAAAATTTTTGTTTGATGAATATATCTTACGTTCTTAACTTATTTGGTATATATATGCATTTGAAAGTGTTGCAAATGTAAATATTTTATATAAATTGAAAACAAACAAATATTTTATATAAATCGATATCAATGTACTGATACATATATTAATTAATATATAATTAGTATTGTTGTTGTTATTTTTATATCAATTCAAAAAAACTCGAAACTATGGATCAAATTAAACAACTAAAATCGGCACATATAACTTTTTTTCTTTGAAAAAAAAAAAGTCGAAACATGGTCCCATATAAAACTAACAACCATGGACTAACAAAATTGTCTAATTGACCAAGTCTTTTGATCATTTCTATAATTGAATTAATACACGTTTTGATAAGAAATTATAATTGAATTCAATTTTGGTGATTTCGTTATATTTTCTTTCATATAGTCATGAACGAAGGATAATTCTATTTGAGTCTCCAATTTGTCCCTCCTAAATAATTAAGGAAACAAATTAAATTTAGGTTTAGCCCCCCTGATAATTAAGATAAGAAATTAAATCCAGACTTAGCCTCTAGTTATAAATATGGAGAGTTTACATGGTAAATCCCTTGATTTTAGGCTATTATTAAATAGGGTTTTAGCAATTATAGTAAGTTTTCTAATGACACATCAGGAGGGACAAATGAAAGGACAAATTGGAGGGTCATGTAGCATTGCTTATCGATGAATCAATTAAATAAATATAAATCATAAATAAAAAATATTTCCAATATTTATGGAAAGTAAAGTATTACAATTATAATGGATTTATTTACAATATCTTTCCATAAAAAGTTTCATGATAAAAAAGAACACTAATAAACTAATCATATATTTTGTGCCAAACAAAAAAAAACTAATCATATATTACCATACTAAGCATATTTATGAAGTTTTCCATCAATGATTTTTGAGTTCATGCTTTTGTTATAGAAAATAGATTTCACACATAATTGAATTAATATATGTGTCAATTTACTCCATAATTTTTTTTTTGAAACGCAAAAAGATTTTAATTAAAGACAAAGATGAGCAAGAAAACACTTGCTCTACAAAAGCCAGGCCTAGAAGACCCAACATAGAAAAAATACGGAGGAAAGCAACAAAACAAGCAAAAAAGAACAAAAAAACAAGCCGTGAAACACTCCAAAACAATTTGATTCGACACAAGCCGTGCTAATTTACTCCATAATTGAATTATGACTTGTCCCTCAACCATGCATATTGCAAGACCAATTACTATATTATATACGATCCCATATATTTTTGTCTGGCTCTTTTTGCTAAAATTTTCACAATCCCAAAAATTGGTTTTAATTTTAATATGATAAATACAAGTGTGTTAGTTTGCTCTTGTGCATTTATTTTTTTAATTTGAACTTTGTTTATATGTGGAAAGACTTGATGAATCTGGATTTTAAAAATATGCATATGTTACAACTCTTGAAAACATGGGAGAAAAGATAAAAATATGTTAGTTATTTCAATACTAGTGGAATCTTGAGGCGTTGAAGAACAAAGTTGTCGACCGGAGAATCTTGAAAATCCCAAGAAGTTGTAACGAAGCTGCAGACCAACTTGCAAAGGATGGAGTCAATAGAATTTCGGATCTGCTTATTATGGTTAATGTCTAGGAATTCTTTAGTTTGTTGTTTTGAGGGTTCTTTTCAGCTGGTTTTTGGCAGTATGTTATGCTGGAGTCTTTGCCATACGTTGTTAATGTGGTATAATCTTAGGCAATTATTGGAATTGATGCTTACAGTCACAGATACTGTTTTGTCTGGTTTCTGGTTGCAGTCATGTAACAATATATTGCTAGCTCTTTCAATAAAATCAATTTGCCTTAAAAAAAATTTTCAATACTAGTGAAAAGTATATATATATTAGGGGTTTTAGTAATTTTAGTAGGGTAAAAAATAATACTATATAGTATATATATTGATCTCAATGTTTTTCTACATATTGTAGTTTTTTTTTTTTTTGTATCAATTAAAAAAAACCCTTGAAACCATACTCATATGCACATCTTTTTCTTTTAAAAAAAAATCGAAACATGCATGGTCTGATATAAAACTAACAACCATGCTCTGTGGTCCATATCTATATTAAGCATTAAACTTTAAAATTCTCATCCCCTTGTAATATATTATTTTTCTAATTTTAGCAAAAGTCTAACTTAACCAAGTAGTATATTGTATGTATAATTTTGAAGTTGATCCAAGAAATGCTGTTTATTACGTACGTACAAACTGAGCCAAAATATAACAACAAATTAAGAAGACGTCAATTATAATTATTGGAAGGAGGCCAAAAGACTTTAATTAGTTTCCATGTCATTAATTAGAGAATTTAGGTATATGCTAGAAGAAAATTGCTTTTGGTCACTTTTCGCGCCTACCTACAATTGCGGGTCAAGCTAAGCTAACTATAGTAACCTACCTCTTCTTCTTTGAACATTCCTCATGGATAATGAAAAATGAAATACAACTTGTTTTTATAGTAGTAAACGTATAAACTGCTAGCTAATTTATTTCATGCTACTGGATTTTCTGTGTCCTTTCAAGTTTCAACTTTGAAGCCCAATGGAAAAACAAGGTGTAAATTAAGCAAAAAATAATTAGTTTGCATGGTAATTTAATAGCATTTTGGTGCAGTATAAATACCTTAGCAATCACTTGTCTATTTGCTATCATAAATTACATATACATTGCAAACAAAACAATGGCTTTGAATTACTTTGTCTTTCTTTTTATTTTTGGGATTTTGGCTTCTCATCATCATGAGGCCATGTCTCACACAACCACACTCCATGAAGCTGACATTATTGCCGAACATGAGGCATGGATGAGTAAGTATGGTCGAACTTACGCGAACGAAGCTGAGAAGAACAAGCGTTTCAAGATATTCAAGGAAAACTTTGAATATATTCACAACATCAACAACGCAGGAAACAGGACTTATAAGTTGAGCATCAACAAATACTCGGACTTGACCCATGACGAATTCGCTGCGGCTCGTACTGGATACAAAGTTCCAGCCAATGTCTACGCACCAACACCATCCTCACCATTTAATTCCTATATTGCAGAGGTAACTGATGTCAATGCTCCAACGAGCTTGGATTGGAGGGAGTTGGGTGCTGTCACTCGTGTTAAGGACCAAGGCAACTGTGGTAATAATTAGAGACATGAATCATACATACGTTTTTATAATTAAAACATGCATGTAACATGTTTTTTTTTTTTGGAAAGGCATAAAATTGATGGCATGCATGTAACATGTTGAATATATATATATATATATGTTTAATTAACTGACAAATTGGGTTGTTTTGTCAATTTTTAGGAAGTTGTTGGATATTTGCAGCGGTAGCAGCGACGGAAGGGATTACCAAAATTAAAACCGGTGTTCTATTGCCATTGTCCGAGCAACAAGTGTTAGACTGTAGTGGCAACCAGAAGAGTTGCAATGGCGGTCATTTGGACGAAGCCTTCAAATACATAGTTCGAAACAAGGGACTAACAATGGAATGCAACTATCCATATAGTGCAAGGCAAGGAACTTGTGACCCAGTGAAACAAGCAGCCGTAGTAGCTAAAATCAGTCAGTATGGTTTGGCTGCTCGATATAATGAACAGGAATTACTCAAAGCCGTATCGATTCAACCCATCTTGGTTGGAATCGAGGCATCTGGACAGGACTTTCGACATTACAAGAGTGGGGTGTTTAGCGGAAAGTGCGGGACTAGCATCGACCACGCTGTAACTGTTGTCGGATATGGGACAAGCCAAGATGGTATAGATTACTGGTTGGTGAAGAATTCATGGGGTCAAAATTGGGGCGAGAAGGGCTACATAAGGATGAAGAGGAACGTGGCTGCATCGGAAGGTCTATGTGGCATTGCCATATGGCCAATCTATCCCATAATTGCTTAAGTAATCAACATATCAGTTACAATAATAATTGGGCACTATTTCTTCTCACTTGGAAGTTGGACTAAGCCTAAGTCTCTAAGTATTATGTATATACATGGTGTATGAAATAAAAAGGAAGGAAATTTCAGGTTATTTCCTTCATTTAGGAGGCCTTTGTTGTTGGTTTCCATGTTTGTTATTACTTTTGAAAATGCAAAATGCCAATTTCAGTTGTCATGTAACAATAAAAGTTTGTACAACAAATTATGTAATATATAAGAATAATTACTACTATTATTATTATGGTTTTAATTTTATATTTATCTTATCTTACTACTATTTTATATATAAAATCATGAACTCAAAAATTTATATATAAAATCATGAACTCAAAAATTCTAATTGGGAAATTTCATAAATACTCTTAGAATTATAGTATAATAATTTTTTAATAAATATTCTTTTTAGTCATTTAACTTTTTTATTTTTAGTTTTTTGAGATGATTCAACGTTTTATAATTATGGAAAGATATTGTAAATTTAATATTTAAATTTTTTAAATTAAGGAAATATATTAGTAATCCACTATAATCATAATTAATAATTTATTTCTAATAATTATTTTTCGATTATAATATATTTAATTACAATATTATAATTTATAATCATGAAACTTTTTATTTTAATTATGTAAAGATAATGTATATACAAAATATAATTATAATAATTTACACCCTATAATCATTTGAAATACTTTTTATTTATAATTTATATTTATTTAATTTAAATAAATTATGGACATTAAGGAAAAAAATTAGTTTAACACTTTACATGTTTAAAAAAATGGGTCTTATGCCGAGGTTGTCAAGATAAAAGTTTCCTTTGCCAAGGAAAAAATTGCTGGTTTATATATTTTTTCTGAGTATTGTGACAAAAAATTGAGAAAATTTTTTTCAGGTCAGTAGCCCCAGCTCAGTTTTGCATGATTTTTAGCGTAAAAACTCCTTGAAATATTTATATTTATCAGACCAAATTCAAGCCACATTCGATTTAAAGATTTGTTTTTATGAGTATCTAAATCTTGTTTCGATTTGATTACACATTAATTCGGAAAAAAAATGGAAAAACGATATTAATTAGAAGCGTGAAAAACCCTTCAATCTTGTTGGTATTGAATTATATATTTTTTAAGAGTATTGTGGTGAAAATTTGAGAAAAAAAAATTTCAAGTCAGTATTTAACCGAAATCGGGCATTAGTCATCACGGTTTTTTGCTAAAAACGCATTTCGGAGCCTCAACTTAGTTTTGCATGGTTTTTGGCATAAGAACTCTTTGAAATATTTATATTCATCTAGCCAAATCTAAGCCACATTGGATTTAATGATTTGTTTTTACAAGCATCTAAATCTTGTTTCGATTTAATTAAAAATAAATTCGAAAAAAAATGGAAAAACAATATTAGAAGCGTGAAAATACTTCATTTTTTTTTGCGTTGAATTATATATTTTTTCTAAATATTGTGGCAAAAAAACCGAGGAAAAACTTGTTGGGTAAGTTTTGCAAAATTTTAGCCAAAATCGTGTGTTAACCATCACTGTTTTTTGCTGAAAACGCATTTCGGAGCCCCGGCTCAGTTTTGCATGATTTTTGGCGCAAAGGCTCCTTGAAATATCTATATTCATCGAACAAAATCTCAGCCACATTGGATATAAGGATTTGTTTTCACGAGCATCTGAATCTTGTTTCGATTTAATTAGAAACAAATTCGAAAAAAAAAATAGAAAAACGATATTAGAAGCTTGAAAAGCCCGTCATTTTTTTTTGCGTTGAATCATATATATTTTTTTGAATATTGTGGGAAATTTTTTTAAAAAAATTCAGGTCAATTTTTAGTCGAAATCGTGTAATAACGTCACATCACGG
This sequence comes from Corchorus capsularis, assembly GCA_001974805.1. Lineage (NCBI taxonomy): Eukaryota > Viridiplantae > Streptophyta > Magnoliopsida > Malvales > Malvaceae > Corchorus > Corchorus capsularis. The sequence goes on from AWWV01011078.1 coordinate 6,178, forward strand.
TTTTTGGTCTAAAAACGTGTTTCGGGGCCCTGGCTCAGTTTTGCATGATTTTTTGCAGAAAAATTCCTTGAAATATCTATATTCATCTAACCAAATCTCAGTCACATTGGACTTAAGAATTTGTTTTTACGAGCATGTGAATCTTGTTTCGATTTAATTATAAATAAATTATGAAAAAATGAAAAAACAATATTAGAAGCCTGAAAACCCTTCAGTTTTGTTGGCGTTGAATTATATATTATTTCTGAGTATTGTGGCAAAAGATTGAGAAAAAACTTTTTGGGTTAGCTTTGCAAAATTTTACCCGAAATCGTGTACTAACCATCACGGTTTTTTGCTAAAAACGCGTTCCGTGGCCCCGGCTCAATCATGCATGATTTTCGGTGCAAAGACTTCTTGAAACATATATATTCATCGAATTAAATCCCAGCCACATTGGATATAAGGATTTTTTTCTACTAGCATCTGAATCTTGTTTCGATTTAATTAGAAATTAATTCGGAAAAAAATGGAAAAACAATATAGAAGCGTGAAAAACTCGTCAATCTTTTTAGTGTTGAATTATATATTTTTTCCGAATATTGTGGCAAAAATTTTCAGAAAAACATTTCGGGTTAGTTATTAACCGAAATCGTGTACCATCACGGTTTTCGAGCTAAAACCACGTTTCGGGATCCTGGTTCAATTTTGCATGATTTTTGGCAGAAAGACTCCTTGAAATATCTATATTCATCTAACCATATCGCAGCTACATTGGATTTAAAAATCTGTTTTTACGAGCATCTGAATTTTGTTTTGATATAATTAGAAATAAATTCCGAAAAAGATGGAAAGACGATATTAAAAGCCTGAAAATACCCTTCAGTTATTTCTACGATGAATTATATATTTTTCCTAAGTATTTTGGCAAAGAATTGAGGTAAAATTTTTCGGGTCAGTTTTTGAAAAATTTTATCTGAAATCGTGTACTAACCATCACGATTTTTTTTTTTGCTTAAAACGTATTCTGGGCCCCCGACTCAGTTTTACATGATTTTTGGCGTAAAAACTTCTTGAAGTATCTATATTCATTGAATCAAATCCCAGCCAAATTGGATTTAAGGAATTGTTTTTACGAGCATATAAGTCGTGTTTCCATTTAATTAGAAATTAATTCAAAAAAAAAAAGAAAAACAATATTAGAAGTGTGAGAAACTCTTCACTCTTTTTTGTGTTGAATTATATATTTTTCATGTGTATTGTGGCGAAAATTTGAGAAAAAAAAATTTTTGCGTCAGTTTTGAGCTGAAATCGAGTATTAACCATCACAGTTTTTGACTAAAAACGCGTTTCAGGGCCTTGACTAAGTTTTGCATGATTTTTGGCATAAAGACTCCTTGAAATATCTATATTCATCTAACCAAATCTCAGCCACATTGGATTTAAGGATTTGTTTTTACGAGCATCTGAATCTTGATTCGATTTAATTCGAAATAAATTCGAAAAAAAATTGGAAAAACGATATTAGAAGCGTGAAAAACCCTTCAATTTTTTTTGGCGTTAAATTATATATTTTTTCGGAGTATTCTGGCAAAAAATTGGGGAAAAACTTTTCGGGTCAGTTTTTACAAAATTTTAGCCGAAATCGTGTACTAACCATCACAGTTTTTGACAAAAAACACGTTCCGGAGTCTCGGCTCAATTTTCCATGATTTTTGGTGCAAAGAGTCCTTGTAATATCTATATTTATCGAATCAAATCTCAGCCACATTGGGTATAAGGATTCGTTTTTACGAGCATGTTTCGATTTAATTAGAAATTAATTCGAAAAAAAAAGAAAGAAAAATGATATTAAAAGCTTGAAAAACCCGTCAATTTTTTTTGGATTTGAATCATATTTTTTTTTGTATTCTGGCAAAAAATTCAAATGAAAATTTTTCGGGTTAGTTATTAGTCGAAATCGTGTACTCCATCACGGTTTTTTGGGCTAAAAACGCGATTTGGGGCTCTGGCTTAGTTTTGGATGATTTTTGCAGAAAGACTCCTTGAAATATTTATATTCATCTAACTATATCTCAGCCACATTGGATTTAAGGATTTACTTTTACGAGCATCTAAGTCTCTTGTTTCGATTTAATTAGAGATAAATTTGGGGAAAAAAAGGAAAAACAATATTAGAAGCGTGAAAAACCCTTCAAAAAAAATTTTTTTTGTGTTGAAATATTTTTTTTATTTTGGCAAAAAAAATTGAGGAAAAATTTTTTGGTTAGTTTTTACTAAATTTTAGCCAAAATCGTGTATTAACCATCACAGTTTTTTGCTAAAAATACGTTCCGGGGTCCCGGCTCAATTTTACATGATTTTTGGCCCAAAGACTTCTTGAAATATCTATATTCATCGAACTAAATCCCAGCCACATTGGATATAAGGATTTGTTTCAACGAGCATATAAATCTTGTTCGATTTAATTAGAAATTAATTGGAAAAAAAGGGAAAACGATATTAGAAATGTGAAAAGTCCATCAATCTTTTTGTTGTTGAATTATATAATTTTTCTTAGTATTGTGGCAAAAAAAATCTGAAAAACTTTTCGGGTTAGTTTTTAGTCGAAATCATGTACTACCCATCACGTTTTCTGGGATAAAAACGCGTTTCGGGGCCCTGGTTCTGTTTTACATGATTTTTGGCAGAAAAACTCCTTGGACTATCCGTTTTCACCTAACCATATATCAACCACATTAGATTTAAGGATTTGTTTTTATAAGCATCTGAATCTTGTTTCGATTTAATTAGAAATAAATTCGGAAAAAAATGGAAAAACGATATTAGAAGCGTGAAAAAACCATTAATTTTTTTGGCGTTGAATTATATATTTTTTCAGAGTATTGTGGCAAAAAAATGAGGAAAACTTTTTTGGGTCATTTTTGCAAAATATTAGCTGAAATCATGTACACCATCACGATTTTTTGCCTAAAAACGTGTTCTGGGACCTCGACTTAGTTTTGCATGGTTTTTGCATAAAGACTCTTTGAAATATCTATATTTATCTAACCAAATCTCAATCAGATTGGATTTAAGGATTTGTTTTTACGAGCATCTAAATCTTGTTTTGATTTAATTAGAAATAAATTCGGGAAAAAATGGAAAAACGATATTAGAAACGTGAAAAACCATTCAATTTTTTTTAACGTTGAATTATATATTTTTTCTGAGTTTTGTGGTAAAAAATTGAGGAAAAACTTTTCGGGTCAGTTTTTGCAAAATTTTAGCCGAAATCGTGTACTAATCATCACGATTTTTGGCTAAAAACACGTTCCGGAGCCCGACTCAATTTTGCATAATTTTTTGCGCAAAGACTCCTTGAAATATCTATATTCATCGAACTAAATCTCAGCCACACTGGATATAAAAAATTGATTTTACGAGCAGATGAATCTTGTTTCGATTTAATCAGAAATTTATTCGGAAAAAAAATAGAAAAACGATATTAAATGCTTGAAAAACCCGTGAATATTTTTTGTGTTGAATTATATATTTTTTCTTAGTATTGTAGCAAAAAATTCAGGAAAAAATTTTCTGGGTCTGTTTTTATTCGAAATCGTGTACTAAAAACGCGTTTTTAGGCTAAAAACGCGTTTCGGGACCCCGGCTCAGTTTTGCTTGATTTTTGGCGGAAAGACTCATTGAAATATCTATATTTATCTAACCATTTCTCAGCCACATTGGATTTAAGGATTTGATTTTACGAGCATTTGAATCTTATTTCGATTTAATAAGAAATAAATTCGGAAAAAATGAAAAAACATTATTAGAAGCGTGAAAAGCTCTTCAATTTTTTTGACACTGAGTTATATATTTTATTCTGAGTATTGAAGCAAAAAATTAAGGAAAAGCTTTCCGGGTTAGTTTTTGCCAAATTTAAACCGAAATCGTATACGTTACATCACAGGTTTTTGCTAAAAACGCGTTCTAGGTCCCCGGTTCAATTTCGCATTATTTTTTGCGCAAAAACTTCTTGAAATATCTATATTCATCAAACCAAATCCCAGCCACACTGGATATAAAGATTTGTTTCTACGAACATCTGAATCTAGTTTCGATTTAATTAGAAATTAATTCGGAAAAAATTGGAAAAAGATATTAGAAGCGTAAAACCTCGTCAATTTTTTTGGTGTTGAATTATATATTTTCTTAGTATTGTGGCGAAAATTTCAGAAAAACCTTTCGGGTCAGTTTTTAGCCGACATCATGTACTAACCCATCACGGTTTTTGGGCTAAAAACGCAGTTCGGAGCCCTAGCTAAGTTTTGCATGATTTTTGGCAAAAAGACTCCTTGAAATATATATACACTCATCTAACCAAATCGCAGCCACATTGGATTTAAAGATTTGTTTTTACGAGCACCTGAATCTAGTTTTGATTTAATAAAAAAATCGGGGAAAAAATGGAAAAACTGTATTAGAAGCGTGAAAAAACCTTCAATTTTTTTGGCGTTGAATTACATGTGTTTTCTGAGTATTGTGCCAAATAATTGAGGAAAAAAATTTTGGGTTAGTTTTTGCAAAAGTTTAGCCAAAATCGCCTACCAACAATCACGGTTTTTGGCTAAAAACGTGTTCCAAGGTCCCGACTCAATTTTGCTTGATTTTTGTTGTGAAGACTTCTTGAAATATCTACATTCATCATACCAAATTCCAGCCACATTGGATTAAAGGATTTGTTTTTACAAGCATCTTAATCTTGTTTCGATTTAATAAGAAATTAATTCGGAAAAAAATGGAAAATGATAGTAGAAGCCTGAAAAACCCTTCAATCTTTTAGGCGTTGAATTAAATTTTTTTTCTGAGTATTGTGGCAAAAAATTGAGGAAAAACTTTTCATGTCAGTTTTTGCAAAAGTTTAGCCGAAATCGTCCATCACCGTTTTTGGCTAAAAACGCGTTCCGGAGCCCCGATTTAACTTTGTATGATTTTCGGTGCAAAGACTCCTTGAAATATCCATATTAATCGAATCAAATCTCAGTTACATTGGATATAAGGATTTATTTTTACGAGCATGTGAGTCATGTTTCGATTTGTTTAAAAATTAATTCGGAAAACCACACTAAGAATAAGGGCTAGCTAGTCAATCTTTTTTTGCGTTGAATTATATATTTTTCTTAGTATTGTTGCAAAAAATTCTGAAATAAAAATTTCAGGTTAGTTTTTAGACGAAATCGTATACGTTATCATGGTTTTTGGGCTAAAAACGCGTTTCGAGACCCCGACTCAGTTTTGCATGATTTTTGGCAGAAAGACCCCTTGAAATATCTATATTCATCTAACCATATCTCAGTAACATTGGATTTAAGGATTTGTTTTTATGAGTTGAATCTTGTTTCGATTTAATCAGAAATTAATTCGGGAAAGAAATGGGAAAACGATATTAAAAGCGTGAAAAGCTCGTCAATATTTTTTGCATTGAATTATATATTTTTTCTGAGTATTGTGGTTTAATCAGAAATTAATTCGGGAAGAAATGGAAAAACGATATTAAAAGCGTGAAAAGCTCGTCAATATTTTTTGCATTGAATTATATATTTTTTCTGAGTATTGTGGTAAAAATTTGAGAATTTATTTTTTCGAGTTAGTTATTAGCCGAAATCATGTACTAACCATCACGGTTTTTAACTAAAAACGCGTGACGGGACCACGACTATGTTTTGCATGATTTTTGGTGCCGAGACTCTTTGAAATATCGTTATTCATCTAATCAAATCTTAGCCACATTGGATTTAAGGATTTATTTTTAATCTGAATTTTGTTTCAATTTAATTAGAAATTAATGCAGAAAAATATGTAAAACGATATTAAATGCGTGAAAAGTTCTCCAATTTTTTTGGCGTTGAATTATATATATTTTATGGGTATTTTTTTCCAAATATTGAGGAAAAATCTATTGGGTCATTTTTATCATCATTGTTTTTGGCTAAAAAACGCGTTCCATGCCCTAGCTCAGTTTTGCATGATTTTTGGCGCCAAGACTCCTTGAAATATCTATATTATCTAATCAAATCTCAGACATATTGAATTTAAAGATTTGTTTTTACGAGTACTTAAATCTTGTTTTGATTTAATTAGAAATTAATTCAATAAATATGAAAAAAAATTGATCAATTTATTCTCAATAATTTGTAAAAGTTTAGAGAAATTTAATTTTTTCAAAATTAACATTGACATTATATTACATAATATGTAACTTAAAATATATGGTATATTTACAAATTAAACTTGTTCGAATCAGGTTGGCCCACTATAGGGATAAAGCTCTCACAACATTAGTTTTCTCCAAACTTGTAATTTAAAATATAATTTAATCAAAACTTCAGCCCCACGTATGGAATACTTGGCAAATTACTTGTATATATAAATATATTTTTGACATGGTTAAGACATCCTTTTTAGAGTTGATCCAATATCAACGAATAATTTGAGTGCCACTAGTTTGCAAGTAGAACAATTAAGGCCCCAAAACAACTAAGGCTATGTTTGTTTAAGCTTTTGGCACGTCTGGAGCCCCCAATCGTGCCAAAAGCACAAAAAGTTAGTTTTGGTGTGTGCTACGTTTGGACCCATTGTCCTACGTGACACAACCAATTCTATAATTTTGAAACGCGGGGAAAACATGCTTTTTGGGCGGTGGGATTTCAATAATTCTGTTTTGTCATTTTTGTCCTCATCAGTTTTATGAAAATCCAAAAATGTCCTCATGAGTAATTGTATCATCATTCAAAAAATATATTACTATATTATTATTAATATTTATTAACTTCAAATAACACTAGGAAAATAATTTTTCATAATGTCTAAACTCTTAAAATTTAAAGAAACTGAATTAAAAATATAAATAAACAAGTACAAATTTTAATAAATAATAATGAAAATTGCAAGTAACTAATATAAATTATATTTTTTATACTTAAATATATACACATATAATTTTTAATAAGTTATACCATTATCCTTTATGGTCATTTTACATTTTCACCTCACCACCACACCAAACACAAATTTTCTTATCACTGATTAAGTTTTCACAGTTACAATTCTAATCTCACATGTATTATATCTAATCTCTCCAATTTCACCAATCTCACAACTCTGCCAAACAGAGTCTAAAAACGAAAAAAAGGAAATGTTTTGTGGGCTGTTGGCTGTCGGCTGTGGCAGCTGCTTGTAATTTTCTCCAAACAAGTTGTGACCCAAAACTTGTTTGTATGTTGACTGGCCTAGCCCAACTGGCCATAGAAAAAAGATACTACTAATATATAGTTAAATTAAATTATCAGCAAATTAAGTAGCAAAAAATAATTATTAGCAAATTTGTTTTGAGAAGTTGTAAAATGGGTTATCAGTTATCACCTTTCTCCCAATCCACATGAACTAGAGCAAGAAGAACATTGACGATTTATAGTCATTGCATTTCATACTTAGTGTACAATTATATCAAAAGAAATTCACAGTGTGAAATGAAGTATCTCACCCAAATTCCGGTATAAGAAAGTGATCCAATATAAATGGAAAATCAAATTCAAACGTATATAGCTATCTTGTTTTCTGTAATTTGTGAGTTGTGACAGCTTTATTCTTGTATGTATAGAATTGATGAGGTTGAGGAAACTTGACTAGGTACAGCAATGCCTCATATAAGGCAACTAATTTCCAGCTCCAGGACTTGGAACTGACTGGTCAGCAGGTTTCACAATTTTCATGGCTACTTGCCTTGGAAGAACAGCCATTGGTTGGTCACCTTCACTCGAATAAGAAGTTGGAGCAAGGACCTTATAATAATAAGCAGCAACATTGTTGTTAACACTCTCGCTTAAGAAGGCCTTTCTGGCTTCAAAAGATGGTAAATGGCATATAATGATCAACAGCATAAAAAAACTTATTAAAACAATTCCTCTGAATTGAGCCATGGAGCTTAGACAAAAATCTCAGTAGGAAATATTAAGCTAGGAGAACAAAGGTTTTTAATGCTGCAAAAGGAAAGGAATTGTAAATTTGGGATATATTTGGTTTAGCTTATTGTCCAATCTATTTATAGGACTCTAATTCTCATTGAAAATTGGTTAGGTACATCTCAATTTATGAATAGCCGCCCGAATTTTGGTTTCTAATTTACCTTTTATCTCTAGCAATAATGTTCTCATATTACTCCACTAACCTGGGACACTTGCTTCAAACATGTAACTGTATATTGGTAGAATTAAAATCGAATAAAAGTGTTATGATTGAGTTCTATACCATCTTTTTAACGACAATTTAGTATTGAATTTAAGTGTTTTAGTTTTTACAAGCAAATATTGTGCCCAAATCCCTTTCTCTAAAGAACTTGCTGATTCATTGAATGTTTATAGCGGACATGGAATGATACTCTTCCAAATGCACTTATTGGCTGCCAGTAAGGCAATGCTACACTTGTGAGATATATAGTTGCATACATGCTAGGATTGATTAGTTTCCATCATGACCAGTACTTGGCAATCAATTTTCAAAATTTAATTTAACCTGGAACATAGTGATTTTTTTTTTTTAAAATTAAGGAACATAGTGAAATATTGGTTGAATATTGAATAGTAAAATGCTCTTCGATGTTAGCATCACCTTGAGACAAGCAAAATGGATATGGGCTGAAGTGAATTTACCAAATGAACAGAAGACCCAAAATTATCCGGTTGCCCCAATTTACCAATTAGCCCAATACCGACAACGATACCGCTTCGGCCTTCTTTTGTGAGGGGAAGCGTTTTGTTTGTGGGCCTGCGAGAATAATTAATTTATGGGTAATTATTTGATACAACGGCGTTGTAAATTTTGAATTCAATTAGTGGGTTGTGGAGTTGATGCATGTCCATTTTCTGAATTAAATAAATTTTAAATATTTCAATTTAGTCCCTAAGGGACACATGTCACCCTTCAAGACCCGCTTGTGCAGTCTGTTAAACTCCACTAACGGTGTATCATATATAAATCCTTAATCTATTGATTTAATGGTTTAGTCCTAATTAATAATTCAGAAATCCTATATATATGATTATAAACGGTTTAAATACCATTTTGTCCCTAAACTTGTAGCATTGGACGTTTTGCCTTTTAAACTTCTATTTTGAACTTTCCACCTCCTCAATTTTTATTTTGAAGCTCTGTTGTTCCCTTCGTTAGCGGCGTGACTAACAGACCTGTGATGATGCTGACGTGGACTTGGCATGGGATAAAATGACATGTGGGCTTTTGCCCTCTAAACTTCTAATTAGAGGGTGAAGAGTGGAGCTTTACTCCTTTGTGAGTGTATTGGTGTGATCTTGCTGTTTGTCTTTGCTTGAGGATTTAGATGTTGAGGATTTAGATGTATTGGCATGATCTGTATTATCATTGCTTTGAGGACGAAAAATTTGGAGCTCTATTCACTTCTTATATTTTTTGGAGTGATCTCGGTGTATTGTCGTGATATATATGGATGTGTTTTTTGAGATTTTGAAGGGAGAACAACATAAGGTTTCATCTTGTGAGGTTGATGTTTTGCTTGTGGTTTTTCCATTTGATGATAGCTGTTGTTTCTATTTTTTTCTTCGGGTCTTTGAGTATGGCTTAGTCTAAAAGCGGTTTGTTTTAAGTTGTTCTTTTGAATTTGAATCTATGTATATATCTTCTTTACAAATCACTACAAGAAAACAGGCCGTTTGGCACAGTGATTTGGCATGGAAAAATACTGAAAATACGTGCCAAACTGGCTTTGGCACGTGTTTTGGCACGGCCACTTATTCCGTCCGTATAGCCATGGTGCCAAACAGGTTGGAACGGTTTTTTGGCACGGAGGCGAGATACGTTGGCACGAACATTTTTCGTGCCATACAGTGTTACGACCAGGTGTCCCATCCTTTGACAAGGTGTCTGTGCCAAATTTGGCACGGTACTTGGCATTGTTTTTTCTCATGGAATTTGGAACGACTCTCAAATTGTCATGCTATTTGGCACGAGATTTTCTGACAGTATTTGATACGGTAAATTATCTATACCAAATTTGATATTATTTTGGTACCGAATTTGATATTATTTTGGGATGGTATTTGGCACTGTTTTAATATTTTTTCTAGAAAAAAAAATTAAATATATAATAAATGCAGAATTGAATAAAATATTTTTCAATTTATAAATATAAATGAATGTTTACATAATATTCTAATTACAATAAAATTTCATGAAGCATTGTATAACAAATTTCGTAGAACATCACTTTCTACAACATTCTGTGCTAGACATCATGGCTGGGAATGACAGCCAAACCTTCTAACCTAAGTGGACTTTCACCTGCAAAATACATGTTCACAATTCAATTATTATTCTTTCCAAAAAAATGAAAAGACATTATTATTCCAAGCTAAACTTAATAACAAGTTAATAAGTCTCAAAGTCAATTTATTCCCTCACCAGTTCCATTATAAGAAGTTGATGCCAATATATGTTGAACCTTGCAATTCCAAGAACGAAATGAGATTTCACCTTGAGTAGCACAACAACTTCCCTGCATGATGTCCACAAAAACCATATATTAGGTGCCTATGCAGAATTTTTGGGGCTAGGGTGAGAGTGTTCTTGTAGATTGATTTCTGACCAATCAAATATCAAATATGACACATATTGCTGCACACTACTTTGGGACAATAGACATGGGGTTTGCAATTAAAAGTTACAGACATTGGGCACAAACCTTAAGAGGCGAAAAATGCGAGGGCTATGCAGGTGCAGCCAAATCCCAGATATAAATTCCGCCATCATCAGCCCCAGATGCTAGTAAGTTCAGAGCAATGCCATTAAACTCAAGAACCTGAAATATGGGGGAAATGAGAAAGAAGTAAGCATGCCATGAAATGATGCAATATTCAAATGCTTGACAACTAATATCACATATGTCAAAACAATAGAGCTTTTATTCCAGAAAAATGAAACTCACATGCCTTTTGTGCCTTGAAAGATTTCCAACAAGAGCTTGTTCACTTGCCTCAGAACTGCGGAGTCTGTAATGACCAACCATTCATCAATTCCAGTTACAACTTATCTAATACTAACGAATCATAAGCACATTACTAACAAATCAAATCATCAAAACTCTAGCCTAAGATTACACAAGCCTTAACAATGACATACTAGAAATCTCATACGAAACCGAAATTCCATCAGGTCCCATTCATGGCAAGAAAATTCAAACTCAGAAATGTGTCAATGTGCATTAGATAACAACACATAATCCCAAAGTAGCTAGAAGCAATCCACCAACATACACACAACACTTTGACCAGATTTCAAATTCAACTGAAAATTTGCTTAGAAAATTATACTTACAACCAAATTCGCTGCCTCCCACACCAAAGTACCATCATTCTTCCTGTGAGTGCGAATGAAGCCTTCTTTTCAAGTTGGCTTCCTGCCTAGTTCCTCTCCCTGCATAACAGCAAATAATTTTTACATGATTTAAAGTGAAGAACAGGGAGTAGTTGGAAAAAGACGACTGCTTTTTGCTTTAAAAAAAATAGATAGTAGTATTAGAAAAAGCAAGAAACTTTATTAAAAAAGTGGAGCTTCTCTGGCAGAAAGTTACCTGTTTGTGTTCTTCAAATCCTGGCAGTGGGAGCTAAAATTTGATTCCGCTTAAAAGAAAAAAAAAACTTGTATCAATGACGGTGCAAATACAGAAACTTAAAGATTTAGGAAATCAAATGCTAAGAAATTAACAGATTCACTTACCGATGAAGAAGAAAATATAGAAATCTCGAATTTTAAAGGATCAGGAAGAAGGAATGAAAGAAGAAAATGCAGGAAACGGGGTTAGAAGGACAAGATGAAGAAGAAAATGGAAAAAAGATTTTAGGATTTAACCATTTAGGGCCAAGGAAAAAGAAACCGGGAAGGGAGAAGACATGGGGAGCGGCTGAAAAAAAAAGAGTTGTAAAAGTGTTGTAGAGCTTTTAGGGCATGTAAAAAAACAAGTATAGAGATGTAGACACATGTTTCTCTACCCTTCTTCAGATGTAGACACGTGTCAAATTGGCTTAATATGTAAAGATTTATCATCATATATAGGTTTATGCTTCTTCTTCTTCTTTTTTTAAAGAAATTATGTTTATGCTTCTGTTTTGTTCGACTGTTCCTTTGTTTTGATAGGAAAACTGGTAAAAGATTTATATTATACTATATTATTATATTATATATATATACACTTTTTAGTTTTTTTATCCTTTTCTCTTTTTCAATAACTTATTTAATAAATTGCTACCAATTTCTTTTGTTGAACTTGAAATTATGTATATAATATTATAATATATAATATAATAATAATAATATAACCATCTATCAAAAATTGAAAATAATGGATTATGAATGTGAAGGATTAATGCGCACTGAAGGTAGCTTTTCCTTTGTCCCTCTGGAAAAAAGAAACTCTGAGAAGTAAGAATTGATAGTTGATACATCCAAATTTTGTGTGAAATTGCAACGTCATTTGGCACCGAATCTAGGTTTGAGACAGCCTTTGGCATCAATTACTCATTTCCGTGCCAAATTCAGAACCAATTTGGAATGTTATAGTACTTGTCGTGCCAATAATCAATCCAAACTATATACATAATATTTCTTGTTAATTATATGATAAAATTTACTTTAATTATACAATTCGATCATCGGATGTCACATTAGATACACAAATATTATTTTATCAGAATTGCGTGTTGATTATATTTAGAATTTTCTAATTTATGGTTAAAAAAATTGGAACCCTCCATTAAGATTGGATTTATTTTTATATCAACAACGTCCTATGATATCCAAACGGATTAAAACTTGACAAAGATAATCTATCACACGATATTCACAAGATCAACGGTCCGATTATCGAAATTCAGTTGTTTTATACATCTCAAGTTAAACAATCAAACGTATAAATGAAGTGAACTATATAGTTAACTATTACTTAGAAAATTATGAATCAATTTAATGGAAAACACATATTTCCAATCTTTAGAGCCATAATATGATTGGTAGATGTTAAATAATGAGCATGATTACCATTTTGGAAAGTTTCAAGGATTATTGGACGTGTGTTTAACAAACTAAAGCTAGTTAAAACAAAACAAGATTTGACACGGATTTTGGTATGGAAACTGAATTTGGCACGGAGTTTGAAACATACATGGGGAAAACTCATGCCAAACTCCGCTCCAAGTCTACAGTCTCAAACAATCCGCTCCAAATCTCGTGCCAGATTGCAACGCCATTTGGCACCGAATCTAGATTTGAGACAGCGTTTGGCACCAATTACTCATTTCCGTGCCAAATTCAGAACCAATTTGGAACGTTATAATACTTGTCGTGCCAATAACCAGTCCAAACTATATACATAATTCTTGTTAATTATATGATAAAATTTATTTTAATTATACAATCTGACCGTCAGATGTCACATTAGATACACAAATATTATGTTATCAAAATTACGTGTTGATTCTGTTTAGAATTTGCTAATTTATGGTTAAAGAAATTGGAACCCTCCATTAAGAATGGATTTATTTTTATTTCAATCTCGTCTTATGATATCCAAACAGATTAAAACTTGGCAAAGATAATCTATTACATGATATTCACAAGATCAGCGGTCCGATTATCGAAGTTCAGTTGTTTTATATATCTCATAGTTAAACAATCAAACGTATGAATGAAGTGAACTATACAATTAACAATTACTTAAAAAATTCTGAATCAATTTAATGGAAAAACACATATTTCCAATCTTTAGAGCCATAATATGATAGGTAGATGTTTACGGAGTTTGGAATGAATAATGATTAGCCACATCTTTGGTACGGTTTTTATCAAATTGGCACGAAGATATGAACGGATAAAATGTCCGGATTTTATTAAAATGTTAGTCACTTATTTTGGCACGGATAGCTTTGACATGGCATTTGGCACGGCATTTGGCACGACATTTAGATTTGGCTCGTCCATTGGCACGAAATTTTAGTTTCCGTGCCAAATTTCGTGCTAAAGTTTTTTTAAAAGGTACACCATGCCTAGATAATGGCTTGCTACGATGCCTAACCCGTAGCAAATGTGGTGCCAAAAGGTTTGTTCCAAATATCATCACAAATTTGTTACCGGATTTGACACCAATTTTGGATTTTTACGTGACTAATTTATGAGCCATTTAGCCTTTCGGTGTTAGGCACCTATTTTGGCACGGATTACTGATTTTCCTTGCCATGCGTCGTGCCAAATTTGGCACGGTTAGTTTTTGGTACCTACTGGCCCGTGCCAATGAGCCCTTTTTCTTGTAGTGAATTGGTTGTTCTCCCAATTTCTACTTCAATAATACTTATTGACTTTAAAAAAAAAGAAAGAAAGAAAAAAAAAGTATGCTTAAGCTTGTTTATTCTATTGGATAGTACTAGCGGCACATTAATATATATACTTGCCAAGATCATCACAATGTTGTGCCATGTTTGTACAACTCTAAATGCCAGAAATGACATCAGCAGGCACATTTGGGGAAGTGTAAATTCTAAGATTTCGAAGAGTTAAACCGCTGACCTGAGAAGGCACAAAACATGTTGGGGCATTCCATGATTCCATCATGATGTTGCTTTGATCCGTGGTCGCCTCTAGTTTACATTATAAATTTGAAATTAATTGAATAAAAAAATCTAGTAGTGTAAATTCAATATCTAACACCATATTACTATAATTGTTAGAAAAGGTCTATCTTGTTAGAAATAATCATGATAGTGGCACTTAGCCACTTACTTACGTATTGTAGCAACATCAATTAATTTGAAACCCAATCAAAAGACAACTTACTTTCGTATAATAATTATAAATATAAATTGATAAACATGTTTCACACAACATGAGTAATTAACTAGCAAGGTACCCAAAAAAAAAGTAGGGATTTTGGTGCACTATAAATACCTGGCACTGGGGTGCTTACTCTTCACAGCTTAGCAATTAAAAAAAAAAAAAGAGTGCTATCATAACATTCGTTAACAAATGTCTTTAAACCTTGTCTTGCTTTTCATTTTTGGGACTTTGGCCTCCCAAGCCATGTCGCACGCAGTTCATGAAGCTGCCATTGCTGCCAAATATGAGCAATGGATTGCTACTTATGGTCGAAAATATTTGAACAACTTAGAGAAAGAGAAGCGCTTCAAGATATTCAAGGATAGCTTGGAATATATTGAGAGCTTCAACAAAGCTGGAAATAGGACTTATAAGTTAGGTCTTAATGAGTTTTCAGACTTGACCCATGATGAATTCCTTGCAATTACAGGATCCAAGATGCCATTGCCACCCCATTCATCCACTTCCAATATATCTACATCGTTTAGGTACGAAAGCTTTTCAGAAGTTCCAACAAGCTTGGATTGGAGGGAGTATGGTGCTGTCACCGCAGTTAAGAACCAGCTTCAGTGTGGTAAGTCTTATTTCCTTTAAATCTAACTTTCCTCAATATCGTTGGGCTTCTTAGCCTTTTTGCCCTCCTGAAGTATTGCGTTAATTAAGGATGTTTTGTTCCATGAACTTCAAATCAGGACATTTTACCCTCTCAACTTCCAAATTAATTAGAACATTTTGCCCCATGAGCTTCCCAAATTCAAGACATTTTAGTCCATGATGTATACGGAGGGGACAAATTGTCTTGAATTTCGAAAGTTCATGGGCAAATTGTCCTTAAACTCATAATTCAGCGGGCAAAAAGACTAATAATTAAGTTATAACCCAATATTATAGTATTAAATTTTTTTTTGGCATTCATATTATAGTATTAATTAATTGGGTTTTTTTTGGTTTAATGGTTGCTGCAGGTGTTTGCTGGGCATTTTCAGCAGTGGCAGCCATGGAAGGGATCACCCAAATCAGTACTGGCATCTTGATCTCATTGTCTGAGCAACAACTTCTAGACTGTAGCACAAACGGGAACAATGGCTGTGAAGGTGGTTGGATGACCAATGCCTTTGAATACGTTATCCAAAACGAGGGAATCACAGCAGAGGAATTTTATCCTTATGAGGCAACCCAAGGAGCTTGCGATATTGAGAGGTCTACAACCGTATTTGCCACTATCAGTAGTTACGAGGAAGTACCGGCCAACGACGAGGAAGCATTGCTCAAGGCTGTCACAAACCAGCCTGTCTCGGTTGCCCTTGATCATAATGACCCGCAGTTTAAATATTACCAATCTGGCGTCTACAATGGAGACTGTGGAACTAGCCTGACCCATGCTGTCACCATCGTTGGATTTGGGACAGATGAAGATGGAACGGATTACTGGTTGCTCAAGAACTCGTGGGGAGAAACTTGGGGTGAGAATGGCTACATGAGGATTCTGAGGGGTGGGGGCTCGCCGGAAGGTCTTTGTGGCCTTGCCAAGAAAGCTTCGTATCCAATTGCTTGAAGTGAATAACCTTCTGAGGACCTATATATATGTACATACGAAAAAATAAAGATAATAGTGTAGCTCTTTTAGCTAGGAGTGCATGCATGTGGATGTTTCAATTTGTTGTAATGTTTTTTTTTTTTGGAAAGCCAAATGATTTTATTGATTTGCTATCGATGACCGCATACAACCAAGACCAAGCTCAAAATCAATGCCACAAACCATCACAAACCATTACAAGTAGAATCCCTCAAGTCTAAAGAACACAACACTAATAGCAAATCACAAAGAGGTCCTAAAAAAGCAGAGAAACAGAAAACAAAGTCACTCCAAACCAAGCCACGACTATAACACCCTGACAACAAACATTTTAAATAAAAATGCAACTAATTTGGATCCTTGTTGATGCACAAATTGCAAATGGTTATTTAAAGTTCGTGTGTACTTGATTCCATGTTGGCAAATTGGAGGTAATTACTAAAATAAAGGATTGTTGGGAGTGTGGATAATTTGATTTTTGCATATAAATTTTGAGTTTGAGTGAGGCTAATGCTCTTTTATATTCATGTAAAGCGAGAGGGCTATAATGTTTTGATACTTTTTTTTTGTTAAGAATCTAAAGATACATAGTTTAATTTACTAGAGTAAAGTAAATTATGTGTGATGTGCAGCGCGCTTACTTTATATATTTGTAATCCCAATTTATCTTGATTTGTATTGATGTAAAGCTATTATTTTTCTTTAAAAGAAACACACACACTTACAAACTTCATAACAAAATATCAAAGTTGAATATACATCTTAGGTTTAATTTTTCTGTTTACACTTAATGATTATATTAAGTTCTTATTTTTCTGTTTAATTTTTTATGATAACAAAACATTCCTCATATTATGTCTATTTTTTTTTCAAGATTATGTCTTATATATTTAATTTGTTAAGTGAGCAGGCATAGAAAATGAGCCTAATTGAAAATCCACCTAGAGTTGCAGAAGACTAGAATTTGATAATTTGGATATTACAATATAAATAATCAATTGAATTAGGAAATTCAATTGATAAAGAATATGTTTGAAGCTTGATATTGGAGTCTGATCGGAAAGGAATGTCATTAATTTTCTTTAGAGTATTTAATTTTTAGGTCTATGCTAAAAGAATATTGCTTTTCGTCACTTTCGCCTCCAATTGCGGGTCAAGCCCTATAAAAATAACAAACTGTGGCCACTAGTAGTACACGTACGTATAGACTGCTAGCTAGCTACATTGTGCATAAGAATTGGTCATATATTGTACGTAACTTTTTTTAAAAAAAAAATTGTAATTTTCATTTATGAAAATAAAATTACAAAGTTAATAATCATAATTACAATAGATACTTCTTAATTAGATCTAAATCTTGTTCCGTGATCGGTTGAGTCGTCTTGATTTTTATATGGAGTAGTAAGGGGAAGTCATCTACTAGGAACAAGGGAAATTCATCATATTCTTTTGAGGAGATCAGGAACAAGAAGGAACTAGCAAAAAGAGAATGAGGGGGATGAAGGTAGAAGTGGAGGTATGTTGATGACTGATGAGGATGAGGAACATTGACGAAAAAGAAAGAACATGACGGAAAAGAAGAATGAAGAAGCCATAGACATTCTGATATTCTTATGAATGATTTGTATACTTAATTGTAAATTTGTGGTGAGATGTTGTAAAATGGGTTTTTAGCGTTCACATGTGAGTGCCACGTCACGAAGTGATGAGTTGTAAAAATGACATATATACCCGAAAGACCCAATAACATATATGGGTCACGTCATGGGCCGGGTTGCTCTCTTCTACAATCACCATTGGCCCACTCCACGTATTAAAGCAAGAAAACGTTGATGATTCATAGATAGTCATCATATATTAGAGCAAGAAGAACGTAGAAGATTCATAGTTTATTGCATTTCATAATTTGTTTACAGTATATCAAAAGAAATTCACAAAGTGAAATGGTACAATGAAGTATCTAACTCAATTCCAATATAATAAGAAAGTGATCCAATAAATTAAAAATCAAATTCAAACATATATATAGCTTTATTATTTTTGCTATAATTTGTGAATGCTTTTATTCTTGTATGTAATGCCTCAAAATTCACCCTCGCATTAAGGCAGCTAATTTCCAGCTCCAGGACTTGGAACTGACTGGTCAGCAGGTTTTACAAGTTTCATGGCTACGTGCCTTGGAAGAAGAGCCATTAACGGTTGGTCATCTTCACTCGAATAATAAGAAGTTGGAGTAAGAACCTTACTGGCAGGAACATTGTTAACACTCTCACTTAAGAAGGCTTTTCTGGCTTGAAAAGATGGTAAATGGAATATCAACAGCACAACAAAACTTATCAAAACAATTCCTCTGATCTGAGCCATGGAGCTGAGACAATATTAATCTCAGTAGGAAAAAATTAAGCTATAGAAAAACAAAGTTTTTAATGCTGCAAAAGGGAAAGGTAATTTGCTAAGGTCTGGTGAATATGCGATATTGGTTTTGGCTTGTTATTTTCTTTCTATTTATAGGACTCTAAAAAGGGAGAAAAGAGAATGTCAGGATCATCAAATTTTTTTAATTGGTTAGGTACATCTGAATTTATAAATAGCAGCCCGGATTTTGGTTTCTAATGTACCTTTTCTAGCAATAATAATGTTCTCGTATATATTACTCCACTAACCCGGGAGACTATCCAATTCCAGGGTTTTTTTTTTCCTTTCAATCATATATAGTGCTAAAATTAATACAATAAAAAGAAAAGAAACATTAATCCCATTGGTAGATGCGGGTCGGATCCGGATTAGTCAGGGCAAAGTCCTAGATACCGGATAGGTCGGGATACCAAAAAAAAAAGAATTATAATTGAGTTTTTTTTTGGCCAGAGAATTATAATTGAGTTCGAGCTAGCATCTTTATAGGACAATTTGCCAATTTGGTATCGATTATAAGTTTGAGCTGAAATACCATTCTCTGAAGTTGAAGGACTTGCTGATTCATTGAATGTTTAATAGCGTACATGGAATGATATATACTCTTCGTAATGCACTTATTTTTGTTGCCAATTGGGACATTGGTTGGATTCCATCATCTGCAGTATTAGGAGGTCAATTTTTAGAAGAATGAGTCAAAAAAGATTAGAGCATAAATCAGAAAATATCCACATCCCAATTTTATGCATAATTGCATGTATCTTTTGCTTCATTTATATGTTTTTGTTTAGAAAGTATGAAACAGGGGTTTGAAGCTATAGTGGAGGGAGAACGAGCGAGCCAATATATGAATTTGTCTAACAGTCGCCAGCTTTTAGGACTTGGAACAGGGTAAATTATTGGATGAAAGAGTAAAAGTGCCCTTCAAATGTTAGCCATCGCCCATCGCCTTGAGCCCTTGACTAGAAAAAAAGTGCAAGTAAGAACAGAGAATATTTAGCATGCTCCATAAAATTAAAACCCAAAACGACATCGCTTTCTGTGGGGAGCTTTCTCCTTGTGGGCCTGCAAAATTATTAATTAATTAATTAAGGGTTATTATTTGATACGTCGGTGTAAATTTTGGACTCTACAAGCGGGTTGTGAAGTTTACACATGTTCATTTTTTTTAATTAATTAAGTTTTAAATATTTCAATCTAGTCCTTAGGGACACATGTCACCTTCCAGGACCCGCATGTGTAGTCTGCTAAACTCTACTGACGGTATATTGAATAATTTTCCATTAATTAGTCGATTGAAAGGATTATTGGTAAAAGATATGGGAATAAGGTTGCGTTTGATCAGGGAATGTTTTATTCCCATACTAATAATGGGTATTGAAAATTGACGTTTGAAAAATGATACCAAAATGTAACATTACCACCTATATAAGTGGGGTATAACATTTCCATCCCATTCCAAGACTAGTGGGAATGTGGTCATATGAGAATCTTTGTTGGGACAACCAAACATAGATAAAAAAAACTCTCCCATATCAACATTCCATGGGAATGTAACATTCCCATCAACCGCAAAGCTATTTTGTGGTATCTCTGTTTCAAAAACAAGTCTATACTGTGTTGACTTGGGAGCAAAAGATTTTTGATTAATGCATGGTTACTTGCTTCCCTTAATCACTAATACAAAGAGTATGTTTAATCCAGTCCCTTTCTCAACCTAATTGCGTCAAATTCATTCCATTACTAGAAAAGTTTTCGATGTGCGACATTGGTTTTACGTATTCAAAAAACCAGCTTTCTGGAGTAGCCTAGCGTCAACTATTGTATGGAATTTGGTTGGACGACATCACAGATTATTTAGGTGCATCTCAACTAATTGGCCGCCTTTTTGTTTCTTGAAAACTTTCCATTGGTCAATCTCTTTTGTTAGTTGTTACTTTAATGATCTGGGACACCATGAAAGTCTCCCTTTAGTAACAGGGGCCTAATGGAATCTTGAGCAGATTCATGTTTCTCAAGGCTTGGGGTTTCCAGCTGATACCACTAATACTTTATGATAGTGCTCTTTGAAATGATTATTATGTTTGCGTCTCGATCTTTATAAGTAATAGTTCTTATTGATTAATGCTAAGTTTTGGGCACTATCATCTATAGTATATATCTAAAGATTACTGTTGGAATTCTTTTGAAACACCAAGCATTCGACAACTGACAGTGACTTGGGAGAAAACCATGATTGCCTTTTTGATGTCTTGCTTGATCATTCTTCATGCTTGTTTTCAATGGTCAACTTACTACAGCACATTTGGTTGCTAGAAACTTGAGATTTTGGTAGCTTAAGCAGATTTAAGGTGTAAACTAAGATTGTTCCCCAACTGTTTGGTAATGCAACAGTAACTTGATTTTCAGTGTCCAAATTTGAACCAATTACATGTGGCAGTTAGCTTTTTTGCTGACAAGAGACAGACAATGAACCTGTAAGAGACATTATTGGAGGCATTGACAAAGGCTTAATAAGATTTACAGCTGTGGTCCTTCGTATGACAAAGGCTTAAGTTTGATTAATTGATGCTGTAAGCGTATATATAATATATGTCCCCTCCATACTATCTTAATAACAGAAAAGCAGCCTTTGACCTTTGTAGATGGTGGAGCCCAATGTCGGTACATAAAAAATAGACATCTTTCTTATGTAGCTACTAGAATAGAGGCACGAAGCCGAGTGTAAGGTTTGCTGCAAGTGTGGTCATGGGTTCGAACCCATAGACTTTTACTTGTTTCCACTTTGTGTTATGATCCACTCTTGGCACACCCACTACTGCCCACAGATGTGCCCCTCGCCATGGAGTCATCGGCGTTTAAGAGGGATCGGGGGACTTAGAGCCTAGGGTCGATGATGCCCACCAAGAGACTTTTTTTGTTGGAAAAAAAAATAGAGCACATTGACTATTTTTTCTGTCTGCTTGAAACTTGACTTAATGCTGAAAGATCTCAAACTTGGGTGATTCTGTAAGTGGTCTTTAGGGATAACTGTTGAGTTCATGCAAAGAGAATTGTATTGTGGAAACTGGTATTGTATAGAAAACATAAAGAAAATTAAACCAATAATTAGATGAGAATATATTTATTTCACATGAAATGTCATTACAGTATATAATGGAAATTTGGGTCCATTTATAGCAGCTGAAACCAGCATGGACTTTATTGTTACACTGCAAACTTGTTGGACATTAACACACACATGGACTAACTAAACTAGAAGAAATGGAATGAAAGGCATAAAATCTGGAAAGAGACAAACAGAGCATTTTTAGAGTATGACAGTTTATGCTATACTAGGGGAACCAATGAGGAGACCAATCAATGTGTTTAATTATGGCCATTTCCAGGACTTGGATGAGACTGTAAAATTCGATCAATTCTGGCCAGATGAAGAGCAAAAAGCCTTTCCCTTTCATCATTAAGCGTCATATATCCTTTCCTATCAGTAGCAGAATGTGCTGGTGTAGCCTTTACAGGAAGGGGACTTAGAAAAACGTCTTCCTTTACAGAAGGCACCTCTTTCTTCTCCAGGCTCAAATGCTTTCTAGCTTCTGAAAATGGTGCTTGGATAACCAAACCGAAAAGAAGAACAAGAAAAACAATGCTTAAGCGATTCATTTTAGACTGTCAAGGGAAAGAATGGAAATTTTCTATGTTTTTCAGTTGTGTTGAAGATTATTAATGAACTTTTGTGTGTGGTATATTGGTTTAGATTTTGAGGGTATATATATATATATAATGTCAAGTGGGGCATCAAAATTGGCCATCCAATATGTTTGGAATGAATCAAAGAGTAGTATTTTGGTACTTTTTTGCAAAAGATTCTTGCAAGATATTCACTCAATTTGGTGTTAGGTACAAATCAACTGCAATCTTAGAGTTGCTTTTTTACTAACTTCATGCATTGCCATTGACATAAGAAGATTTTAGTTTCTGTTTACTTTCCAAAACTAGTCACCCTGAACAGTTTGAAGGTCAGAAAACATATTGTTTCCCTTCTTTATCATGAATAGTTTTCTTTTTAAAAGTTGGCCTTACTTACTAGAGTAAGGCTCTTTATAATTCAATGATCAAACAGGGGAATGGAAAGCTAATTATTGCCAAACACTGTACTCAAAGTTTGCGTATTTGCTGCGTTAGTTAGAGAGTCCATTAGTTTGTGGAAAATCTTCTGATTTGGCCAATTAACTCGGTATCCTTGCCTTGCAAGAAAAACAACTTGTGCATTTCTGGTTTCACAAACAAAGTTGCCAGAGCAAATTTCTAAAACTACATGCTGTCCACAGATTCTGATATATGGTATTGTTAGTAGGCAAATGCATGTATGATATATACATAAGTTTCTCCTATTATTTCGAATCTTTAACAGAAAAGGAAAAGGGGACAGAAAAGTAAGCATAGTACCAGTAGCCTGCACGATGATTATTGATGATTTGATATAATTATCTATCTTTAGTCAACCATTAGTTTCTCTTATTTTACTTTTATGTTTTCGTCATCTTGCTGATTATTGCAAAAGAAAGGAAGAAAACTAAAATAAGGTACACTTTTTACATTCTTAAGTAATACTATATCCTAAAAATAAATGCAAGAATATGGGGCTTGTCTGCAGGTACATTTCATGGAAAAGGCCTATTAATTAATGATGAAAGTTTATAGTAACTCCAATTACTTTTGCATCTATAACTTTTATGAAAACAGTTGGATTAACCTAATAGCTTTCATGGCTAAGGTTTTACCGTTGGCTTTTTTTATAGGCAAGTAGAAATGGGAAAAGCCTGACAGAGGGAAAACCCCTTTCTTGAATATTAGCATTGTTTGGCCAGAAAAAATATTAGCAGTGTTTTATTTAGGCCTTTATGGCTGCACTTCTCATATTCTTTAGTCTTTATCTCAGAAGCTCTAGTAAACATACCTCAAGAACTATGGCAAGCAAATGTTTAAGCAAGTGCCAAATTTATGGAGTAATTATAGTTATAGGTCTACACAGGCTTCCATTTGAGTAAGAGATTCCAGCAAAATTTAAGAGTTTATATTATAACTTTTGATTCTGGATATATATTCCTTTTTCAAACTAGTAATTATAGCAAGAACAACTCTCAGGCTCAGCCCTTTGGAAAGGGTTCCAACCTGTTTGATGAATCACACAAAAATGTATAAAGAAAAGGAGGTATTATTTTCCTAAAGCTATATATGGTAGCCAGTAGGGGGCAAGAGGTAGTGATAAATGTATCTAGTGGCCTGCTCCTGGACTTGGGACCGACTGTAATAGTCGATCAATTCTGGCAAGATGAAGAGTGAAGAGCCTTTCCTTATCAACCATTTGATCATCCTTATTGCTAAAAGTAACTGCTGCTGCTGTAGGATCCCTCTGCTCCACACTCAAAACAAAATTATTCTTCAAAGAAAAGACTTCATTTTCCTGTATGCTTAAAAGTTTTCTACCTTCTGCCAATGGTGGTGCTTGACAGATAAAAGAGAAAAGAATGATAACCAAAACTATGCTTAAACGACCCATTTTAGAATGCAAGGAGGGAAAGTGGCGCAGACTATGATTAGATTTAGACCAGAAATTGATTGGTATTGAGGCCAATTGCTTATCCCACATATAAGTTTTGAGGTCTATATATATATGCAGAGGAAAATGCTACAGCAACGTGTTGGCTAAGTCAGCAAGCGGGTGGCTCATTTGGGGTTTAAGAAAAGATATTCATGGAATTTAATTTAAGGTAGGCAAAAATCAACTAAACTGCCGGCTTTTGTTGTTTACTAAATTCATGCAACACCAAAGACCTAAATCTAACTTTTTAAGTTTTTTGGCATCTACCATGAATTATCAGCAACAGCATGCAATTTCAAGCTGTCTATGAAGATGAATTAATGACCATTTCTTGCAGTCTGAGACCTCCAAAATTTGGTGCATGGATTACAGAATTCCCTTATCTGTGTTCAGCTAGTTTCTTTTGGCTATTAACATGATATTTTCATAACAATATAGTTGCCTATTTTTAATCTTTAAAGTCAGCTCAACAATATAATCTGCAGGCTAAGGGGTATTTGATGATTTTGGCATAAAATGTGAACTGATGATAACTAATCATTTTAATTCTGCAGGCTAAGGGGTATTTGAGGTTTGGACATTCTAAAAAGTCAATCTTTTTAAGTATCCAAAGAGAATAAAAGTCAAACAGCATAAATTATCCAGTAAAGGAGAGAATTCTAACATATTCCTCTGCCCTTGAGGGCTTAATTTGTTTGCTTATTCATAACTTAATTTATCATTTAGTCAACCATTTTCTGTCATTAAAATACATGTTTTGATTATGAAAGTTGGGTTGTTTATGTCATCAGAGATACCACTAGAAAAGTAAATAAATGAAAACAGTGTAAAAAGGATAGTTCTATAATCTTATTATATATTTTTGAATGAATTTGGAAGTAACATATAGGACAATCAAAACAGGACAAAATAGAATTTGGATAGACGGTTGACTAAGCCTTTTCTCAGGTTTGAAGCAAGAATCTCTGGCTCTAGATTGGAATTATTCATTAGAATCTGACAAAATTCTTAATGTTTATCATATGTTTTGTAGAGCTGGCCAAATCTTATCTCAGCTAAAACAGTGTTGTAATCTGTCATTTTGCAAAAGTACATAGTAGTACTTATTTTCCCCTCTTCTCCATGAATATTCCATTCCATCCATAGAAGTAAAATTTTAAAACTTCTTTTCTTTTCTGATACAAATTCACTTGAATTGAAAGGAAATAAAATGTACTACTAATTAACACAATGGCAGCCATTTATTTATTTCATAACAATCAAGATTTGTTACAACTTACAATGTAGCTTTTATAAGTTTTGTATGTTTTACTGCTATAACAAGAAGAAAAAGAGGGGAAAATGAACATTTTTGTATGAGCTGCTTCACATGTACCATACAAGAGACTAAACTCTGACTGGCATTATTTATTATCTATCAGAAAGATTTATTTAAGTATAAAACAACCATAATGTGCTTTATTTCTTCATGTTAAGGCTGCAGAGGAGAGACAAATGAGTTTAATGGCCAGCTCCGGGACTCGGTGAAGACTGCAATATTCGATCAATTTTAGCAAGATGATCAGCAATGAGCTTTTCATTCTTAGCCATTATGTGATCTTCGTCAACTGGAGAATCCACTGCAGGCTTCTTGGAAAGATCAGTTGCAACCAAGTTGTCCTTCAAGGAAAACACTTCTTTCTTCTGATCAGCATTGTAAAGCTTCCTAGATTCCATAGATGGTACCTGATAGGACAAGGCAAAAAGAATGACAAGCAAAGCAAGGGTTAAGCGAGCCATTTTTGATATAGTTTTTAAATTTCGGATTTCTCTGTTGCTTTGTTACTCTTTATGGCTTATCAATTTGGTTTTTGAGGTATATATATAGGCATAAATAGAGATGGGTATAGCTTGACATTTTTGTTGGATAAGAGATTTTGGGCTGGTTTATTACATGTTCATGGAATTTGGGGTAGGTACAAATCAACTGTTCTGCCGGCTTTTGTTTCGTAATGTCCTTAGCTTCCAAGATTTCTGTTTTACTTCTTTTTACTAAACTCTTGCAATCTCAAGTTGTCTATGGAAGTCAAATGACCATTTCCTTGAGCCTGAAGCTGAATGAATTACTGTTGAAAGTTGCTCTGTTTGGTACATGCTATAGTAAAATTCTCTAAAATTCAAATGCTCAACAGGGAATACTGGTTGTTTTTGGTAATGTTGCACTTATATATGTCACTTAAGCCTTAAATATATTGAAGCTTTATGGAATCATGTAATTTATAGTGTTTTTTCAGCTAAAATTAGATTATTCTCACTTTTTTACAAAAGGTTAAAGCAAATACGAAACAAACATGTATTAAGCACAATGGGCATTATCTAGCCCTTTCCATGTCTTTTAGAAACCTGGTTTTGATCTTCTTCAGCTTACCTACAGCAATTTTAATGTCAATTCTCTCGTCTGATATATCTGCAGAACATTCACCACCTAATTGCAAAATGGACAAGGCACAATCCATTACTGCAGAGTTTTCTCTCTCTCTGGAACTTAGCAAATTCTTGTCCATGACTTTGATTACTTCAGATGGTAAAGACTTATTCACCCATTGCTTCAAGCTCATGTCACCTGAAAACATTTCATCTGTGGGCTTTTTCCTTGTGATAGTTTCCATCAGAAGAATCCCGAAACTGTACACATCGCCTTTAATTGAAATGATCCCTTCTGCTCCATACTCTACATGTAAACCCAAAATTTATCATCAATTTATTAAAGAATTCATATGAAATAGAAAAAGTTAACTGAAGTAAAGACCGGTTGCATTATTACCTGGTGCCATGTACCCAATAGTTGCCAATGTCATTGTTTGTACTAAGTCCTCTTCACCTAAAAGTTTTGCAATGCCAAAATCACCCAATTTTGCGCACATATCTTCGTCTACAAGGACATTGCTAGGCTTTAAATCGCAATGCACAACAGATGTTGTATGACCATGATGCAGATACTCTAAAGCAGATGCAACATCTATCATTATGTTCAACCTTTGCAACATATTCAAGAAATGGTTATGAGAATACAACCATTTCTCAAGGCTTCCTTTTGGAATGAATTCAAGTACCAAAGCCTTAAAATCAATGTTGCAGCAGCTGCTGATGATTTTAACCAAATTTCTATGACGAATGTTGCGAAGGACTTCACACTCAACTTCAAAGCTCTTGAAGGCCTTTTCTAACTCCAAATTGAACACCTTCACTGCAATGCTCGTTCCATCCGGGAATGTTCCTTTGTATACTGCTCCAAAACTTCCTATGCCAAGCAAGTTGGTTTCACAAAATCCATCAGTAGCTTGTTGAAGCTCGTAATATGAAATTCTTCTCCATGTTGCTAGAGGCATAATATCTCCATGATTTGGCAAGCCTGTTTTTATTTTTCGGCTTTTGGCAATAATGATAACCAATGCCAATGCTAGTATAGTTGTTGCAACTACTGTTGGCACAATATACTTTAGAAGCTTTGGAATTTTCCTGGATTGACCATGAGAATTAGTTCTGCAGGGTTGGAGATGCAATCTAGAAGCGCCGCACAATGCTTGATTCCCCATAAATGATCGAAATGAGTAGTTCAAAAATGCTCCTCCATTAGGAATTTCTCCTTCTAGTCTATTGAAAGACACATTAAAATACTTGAGATTCCAGAGTTTTTCCAGAGAACTAGGAATTGTTCCAGATAGATTATTTCTTGACAAATCTAAGAATTGCAAGTCTACCATGTCACTAATAGACTGAGGAATAGAGCCTTGCAATTTGTTATTAGACAAGGAGAGATGAGTTATTCCTTTGAGATCTCCAATCCCAACTGGTATTTTCCCTGATAAATTGTTCCCTGACAAGTCCAATTCAATCACAACTTTCCATTTTCCAATGTCAATTGGAATAGAACCAATTAGAGAATTTGAAGACAAATTCAGATGTAAGATGTCTTCAAGTCTTGTCAAGGTTAAGGGTATTGAGGATGTAAACCTGTTAGAGCCTAACAAAAGTGATCTTAAAGAACTCAGATTGCCCAAACATGCAGGTATTGGTTCAGAGAGTTTGTTATTGGAAAGAACTAAGAAACTCAAGCTCTTCATATCACATAATTCGACAGGAATTGATCCTTCCAAATCATTGTCTTGAAGAGAAATAAGTTGCAGTTCTGTCATTCTTCCGACCGATTCAGGAATTGTTCCAGTCAACTTATTGTTGTCCATGTTCAAGCTTACCAAGCTGCTTAAATTTCCAATTTCACTAGGAATGGTGCCCCTGATGTTGCAACCAGTAGCAGAGAAAACTTCAATGGAACTTGACAAATTTCCAATTGAAATCGGAAGTTTAGAATTGATTAAAGGGTTCTCATCAATGTACAAATTCTGCAAGTATCTACAGTTTGTCAAGGATGAAATAAAGATCATTTCTGGGGATGAAAGTTCAGAAGAAAAATTGTTCTGCTGCAAATTCAGGTCTTGAAGAAACAAGAGATTGCCAAATGTGTGAGGAAGATAGCCTGAGAAGGAATTATTTTGCAACTCAATGCTAACAAGGTTGGTGGCGTTGAAGAGAGAACTGGGAATTTGTCCAGCAAGTTCATTTTCTCCAAGATAGAAAAATACAACTTGTGGAAGCCAAAGAGTTGGGGGAAGATGGCCTGACAGGTTATTTGTTTGCAATGACAAGAACATCATAGTTGAGCTGTTAAAGATTGCAGAAGGGATAGTTCCATGGAGTTTGTTGTCTCCCAAGTATAATGTGTCTAGATTAACAAGGTTGCCAATCTCTTGTGGAATTGTTCCTGCCATGAACCCCAAAACTTGTGCTTGTTACATCTTTCCTATTTAGTAAGAACATAGAAAATAGAAAATAGAATGGGCTTAATGTTTGTTTGATTGATTGGTGAGATAGGGTTGGGCTTACGTTGACTTTTTAAGAAAAAGGAGGTCAAATTTGGCCCAATACAATCCTGCCAAAAGATTGGTCTATCCATACTGGAAAGGCCGAAGCTTGGAATAAACGAAAATTATAAGTTTGGGCTAATTGATGAGTTAAGGCCTGCTTAAAGAAACCCAATTAGAATTTGGCCAACAATTTGCCTAAGCTTGGTCCATATATTTCCTCCTTAAGCCTAATTATAGGGTTTAACTATTTAAATTAAGAAGATTATCATTATCTTTTTTTGAATCCACATTTGATTTGAGATTAAAAGGTATCCTTCTATGAATTTTAACTAAAATTAATTGATAAAGTAATGGGACATATGTCATATTTCTAATTATATTTGTGGAATGAAACTTGAAAACAAGCTAAACACAATTAATAGATGAAACTTGAACTTGTGAATTGCGAAGAATATTAGTAGAAGCATTTAATTAATGATGAAGGAGATATATATAATGATACCTGTGAAGTTGTTAGAGCTTAAATCAAGAATAGAAAGAGAAGTTAGGTTCCCAATGAATGAAGGAATGGAGCCTTTCAGTCGATTTCCTGCAAAGCTTAACATCTCCAAAGCAACAAGATCACCAATTTGTCTTGGAATTTCACCTGCAAAATCACAATCGAAATTGCCCATTAATGAGAACATTTTGGTAAAATATGTAGGATAAAAAATTGAAATGATAGTAATAATGCCATGTAATTAAACTATAGTATATTATTAATTATTTAATGGACTTAGTCTACTAGTATAAAGTATTGCAACTATAGTCCTATTTTTGGTCCACCACTAACGCACCATTTGATTCAGCTTTTTGCTCATGGAAAAAATTGAAAATTAGTGCTAATACTTTTTCAGTTTTTCAATCATGTTTGCTATCTACTCTATAGCTTCTCATGGAAATACCTTTTAACTTGTTCCAGCTAATGAACAATTGCTCGAGTGTTGTCAAATTCCCGAATTCTTCAGGCAGAGTCCCTTCGAACTGATTATGAGACAAGAATAAAACTTGTAACTGTTCATGCCTGAATAAACTATCCGGAATTTCACCAGAAAACTGGTTTCGATCCAAATAAACCATTTCAAGTTGAGGAAAGTGATCAAACAAATCCGACGGAAGGTGACCAGTGAGATTATTAGCGCCAAAATCAATAATTTGGAGAGAAGAAACGTTGAATTGAAATGTGGGAATCGACCCAATTAGATAGTTGCTTTTGAGTCTAACATCTTGCAATGAAGACATGTTGAAGATTGACGAAGGAATGGGGCCTGAAAGCTGATTATTTTGCAGATATAGCATCTTCAAACTTGGAAGATTTCCAATTTCTTCAGGAATCATTCCTTTCAGATTGTTTTTACGCAAATCCAAAACCTCTAACTTCGGAAAAAAGCATAAAGAAGATGGGATAATACCCGAAAAGTAGTTTTGTTGCAAATACAAGCTTTCAAGTTTAGGGAAAGAATCAGAAGCAAACCAGGTTGGGATTTCCCCTGTAAAGTTGTTCATGGCAAAGCTTATATGTGTAAGGCGACGCAAATTAGACAACTCGACAGGTAATGAACCTAGGAAACTGTTGTTTTCGATGTCGAGCCATGAAAGAAACGACAGGTTTCCCAAGTCAGGTGGGAGAGTTCCGGTAAGATTCATGCTTGAAAGGTTAAGAGAAGTAACTCTTTGGTGCTTGGATCCGCAACTGACACCAATCCAGTTGCAGACAGAAGTGGATGAAGACCAGTTGGCTGTCAGGAGATTTTGAGAGTCATGGACATTGGCTTTTAAAGCAAGGAGGGCTAGTTGATCGGTTGTGATGTTGGGAGATTCCATGGACAAGGAGAAGCAATTATGAAACAGCAAAACCAGAATAAGATCAGCAAGGTGGAACTGAGTGTTTTTCATAAGTGGGATTGAGAACAGAAGACGGGACATGTCAGGAAATTGTGAGAAAGATACCATTTTTAAGTTTGGTTTAGTTGCTCTGCTTTTGATGTTGATAATAGTTATATATGGAATGATAACAGAAAATTTCTAGACAACATAAATTTTGGGTCAGTCGAGAGTAACTGTTCTCAATGAACTTCAAATTCTGGCTCCTTTCTTAGAACTTACTAAAAATGGACTAAAAATATAAACTATTTACAGTAAGGGGGGCTTCCATGGGCCAAGAGCCCATCACAAGGCCAGGGTATACCAACCAAAGCTTTTGGAAGATAAGTCCGAGTCCGACCCAATCTATCAATTGACATTTTTGTTTTGTTTTTTTGTTTTATTTTTTTAGAAATAAACTTTTTTTAATTAATGAGATTGAGATTACATACGAATAGGAAGACCCGTACACCGCTATATGATTAGCTAGCTTATGGAAATGCTAATCTATGAGCCAACAAACCATTTCCCCAACAATTACAATTGAAATCTCATAACACATACTATAAGTCAAGAATACATGAAATTAATCATCGATTACTTTAGAAAATTGGGTTTTAGTTTTAGATGGAGAAAACAACAACCTTTTATTAGTCTTTATTAATGATTAGTAGATTGAGTACACCAAGCTAGCTAAGTACCAGCCATCTTTTTTATGTATATAGTATAAGTGATCAACTATACTAGCTAGCTAGTGGTATTAGTATATGCTGATTTATAATTTCTACACTTTCCTTATGTTTCTTCTATTCCATCTAAAATTGTAAGTCCCATATAAAAGATTTTCTTTAACATAATTGATTAAGGACATTTTTATAATCTATTCATTCCTCTGTCCCATGTTATCTTTCCATTTTGATCATATCACAAATATTAAGAAAATGACATAAATGCCACTTTGCACCCTTAAGTTTGTACAGACTGCCATTTTGCACCCAACCTTTTTATTTTGACCAAAATGCACCTTAAAGTTTTATTTTTGTGCCACTTTATGCCCTTCGTCACGGTAGGACAAACGACTCTATCACAGTATCCGACATGACATGCCACATGTACAAAAAAGTGACATGTAACACGCTACATGTACCAAAAAAGTGACACATGTCACGCCACGTGTACCAAAAGTGACATGTGGCACGCCACGTGTACAAAAAAGTGACACGTGGCATGCCACATGTTTCATAAAGTGACACGTGGCATGTCATGTGCACAAAAGGATACGTGCCACGTGTCATTTTTGTCCACGTGGCATGCCACGTCGGATGCCGTGAGTTTTATCCTACCTGACTAATGGTGCAAAGTGACACAAAAATAAAACTTTAAGGTGCGTTTTGGTCAAATAAAAATGTTGGGTGCAAAGTGACAGTCCGTACAAACTTAAGGGTGCAAAGTGGTATTTATGCCTTAAGAAAATTGATTGTAACACAAAATTCTATAAGATTTTTACCATACTTTACAATACTATCCCCAATTTTATTTAACATTTGTTTCTCTTCCCACATTTAATAGGGGTAAAATTTAGTTAAAAAGTGTTTTTATTATCTAAATAAGATAGCTAATTTGAGACAAAAAAAATTCCCAAAAAGAGATGGATAATATAAGATGGAGGGAGTATAATATATATATATATACTCTTAAAAAATTAAAAAAGTAAGAAAAATGGTAGATTACTTATTATCATATGAATATCACATATAGAGACACTCGCAAGTATTTGAGTGGGTTTTATGCATAAGGTCCACACTTAGGTTTACATATACACACATGCTCTAATTTTAGATTTTTTTACATCAATTGCTTGAATTACTATTCTTATTCTTATTTCAAGGTCTCTACTTAGCTGCAACGACCAGGTGCGCGCGAATCCGATCCTTCGTCACATCATCGTCGTCTTCAGTAACCTTTCTGTCGGAAATTTCCAATGATCGACACATCATCGTCGTCTTCAGTATGCGAAATCGCTAGACAGACTTGAGATAACTTGTTAAAATACAAAATCCCTCTAGCATCAATAAGCATCTCGACACCCCATCAAAGTACATGGTTATGGTCGGGATTGTAACACTACTATAGCCACTAAAATCAAAGCATGTTCCTAGTGATTCCATCACCAGTGCGGTCGGATACCTTGTCATCTTTGCCAGAAAAGCTTGCCGGACTCTTTTATAAGCCGGTGGAGGGAGACGGGATATCAAAGACGCCGAGTCAATGATCGCGCCGAGTCAATGGATATATCGAACATATCAAGGCCGTAATAACGAGTTCCATCGAAGGAATCAGACATGGGTGTGAATTTTATGGAACATGGGAGGTTGGCATCACCAAAATTTAAGTATCCATTTGATCCAGCCTTTGATGGCAAACAATAGGAGAAAACTTTGTGATATGTGTTAGCGGTTTGAGATACTAGGGAAAACCATCCACGGCCAAGGCCTAATATCCCAGCCGCGCCTCCATCGGTTATCAAATTGTTTCTTTGACCGCAGCCGAATAAGTAGCCTTGGAACACACCCGAAGATGTTAGGGTTGAGGTTTCTTTCGACAGATAGCCAATTGAATAAGTTGTGTTACCATAGAAACATATTGATGAGGAAGAGCAACCCTGTCGCATACCTACAATTATAGAAAAAAAAATTTTTTTTGGATAAACATGTTCCTTTATTTATCCAAGTAGCTACATG
This sequence comes from Corchorus capsularis, assembly GCA_001974805.1. NCBI lineage: Eukaryota > Viridiplantae > Streptophyta > Magnoliopsida > Malvales > Malvaceae > Corchorus > Corchorus capsularis. The sequence goes on from AWWV01011078.1 coordinate 40,222, forward strand.
CAAAGTGCTACAAAAGTACATCAAGATATTAGCTAGGCAAAGCTAGCACTTACAATTCACCATCTAAACTCAAACACCAACTATTACACAGAAAAATATTAATGGGATCCCTTGTTACACGTTTGATGCCAATACCTATATATTTTTGCCAGTGTCTCCATATGGAAAATGTTTTCTTGGTATGCAAATCCAATCTGGGAGCTTTAATTGTCAAAACAATTTATCAGAGTTGGTCCTTCCTTTTTGTAAATTAAAAGAACGAAGAGGTATGGCATTAAATAAAAGCATATATATTTTGGAAGTACTGAAACTCACCTAAGAGAGCATTAACTCATGAAATTATATCCTTCTTGCTAACATATTCTTGCTGAAGTCTATGGATCATCCTTATTAGCCACCATGGTTTTCCAGTGGTGAAGACAATGTAGCCCAAGCTCAATCCCAACACCACCCCACATCCATACCCCATCAATATAGAAAATTTCCAGTTCAATTCTCTTGCTGTATCATGACCTTCATCATCAGAATTTGTTGGGGGTGGTTCCCAATCCTCATCCTCACCACAAGTTTTTGATAATGGTAATCCACACAGACCCAAGTTCCCTCTGTAGGAATCATTTGTGAAAGTGTCAAATTGGTTTCCACGTGGAATGGACCCGGTTAGATTATTCTGGGACAAGTTTAGCACTTCTAAAAACCCAAGATTCTTTAACTCTGCTGGAATTACTCCTTGAAGCTTGTTTGATGAGAGATCAAATGACTCAAGCATTTCCAAATTGGCCAAGGATGATGGGATAGGACCTGTTAGACTGTTGTAGGAGAGGTTGAGGACAATAAGTGACTCAAGTTGTCCAAGTATTTCAGGAATCTGTCCCGTGAATCGATTATTTGAAAAGTCAATAACCATCAAAGTGGTTAAGATTTTCATATACTCCCACTGCAACCCTTTATTTGTAACAATTACAGATTCCTCATCATACCTACTGTCGCTCTCGCTCATGTACTGGTCTTCCTTTTCAACCCCATTACTAAACATAGCATGCAATTTTTCAAAAAATTTTGACGGCAAGCTGCCATATAAGTGATTGTTGGAGAGATCAATGATACGCAGCTGAGAGAATGAAGATTTGCTAATTAATTGAGACTCCACAACATGTCCATGAAACCTATTGGATCGCAAGACAAGAACTTGTAGGTTGTTCAGATCTCCTAACCAGCTAGGGAAGGTGTCATTTAAGTGATTTTCCCCAAGATCTACAAGTTCCAATTCCTTGCAATTAACCAAAGATTGTGGTATTGGCCCTCTAAGCTGGTTGCTGTAGATTCGAAAATTTCTCAGCGAACAATTTTTAGGAAATGACATTCCTGAAATTTTACCATGGAAGTGATTCATATGTAGATTCATGTATGAAAGTGAGAAAGTTAAGTTACCGAGACATTCTGGAATAACTCCACCGAAATTATTCTTAGACAAGTCGAGAACTTCAAGGGAGCTCAAATTGCAAATTGATGGAGGGATTTCTCCAAAGAAATTGTTCGTATGGAGTATCATCAATGAAAGAGGGAAATTTCCGACGCATTCTGGAATAACTCCACGGAAATTATTCTTAGACAAGTCCAGAACTACAAGGGAGATCAAATTGCAAATCGATGGAGAAATTTCTTCAAAGAAATCTACAAATAATTATATACAAGGGTTAGTCTTAAATTTTAATACATTCCCATAGGGTTTTAGAATAAAAATATAAAATCTAATTTAACTAGCCAAATAAGGAATAATACTAGAAAATAAAAAGGGACACATGTCATTATTTGGTGGATGAGACACACAAAATAGGGGGAGAGGATTTTTATTCGAGATAATGATACCAGTGAAGTTGTTAGAGCTTAAATCAAGAAAAGAAAGAGAAGTTAGGTTCCCAATGAATGAAGGAATGGAGCCTTTCAGTCGATTTCCTGCAAAGCTTAACATCTCCAAAGCAGCAAGATCACCAATTTGCACTGGAATTTCACCTGCAAAATCACAATAAGAATTTTATTGCCCATATAATGAGAACATTTGGTAAAATATATGTAGGATAAATTGAAAATGGAAGTAATAATAGCCAGTAAAACTAGTTCTCTTCAAACTTCAAAGTCAACCACTAAAAAGTCTACTATAAAGAATTGCAACAAGTCCCATTTTTGCCTTTTTGGTCCACCACTAACGTACCATTTGATTTAACTTTTTGCTCATGAAAAATTGAAAATTAGTGCTAATGAACAATTGCTTGAGTGTTGTCAAATTCCCGAGTTCTTCAGGCACAGTCCCTTCAAATTGATTGAGACAAGAATAAAACTTGTAAAAGTTCATGCCTGAACAAACTATCCGGAATTTCACCAGAAAACTGGTTTCGATCCAAATAAATCATTTGAAGTTGAGGAAAGTGATCAAACAAATCCGATGGGAGATGACCAGTGAGATTATTAGAGCCAAAATTAATAATTTGGAGAGAAGAAACATTGAATTGAAATGTGGGAATCGACTTAATTAGATAGTTCCTTTGGAGTCGAACATCTTGCAATGAAGACATATATTAAAGATTTCTGAAGGAATGGAACCTGAAAGCAGATTATTTTGCAGAAATAGAATCTTCAAGCTTGGAAGATTTCCAATTTCTTCAGGAATCGTTCTTTTCAGATTGTTTTCACGCAAATCCAAGACCTCTAATTTCAGAAAAGAGCATAAAGAAGATGGGATAACACCAGAAAAGTAGTTTTCTTGCAAATACAAGCTTTCAAGTTTAGGGAAAGAATCAGAAGCAAACCAGGTTGGGATTTCCCCTGTAAAGTTGTTCATGGCAAAGCTTATATATGTAAGGCGACGCAAATTAGACAACTCGACAGGTAATGAACCTAGGAAACTGTTGTTTTCGATGTCGAGCCATGAAAGAAACTGTTGAAATGTATATAGCTTAATTAACATTTTGTATATTTGACCTTTGTTGGGCTTAGGAAGTTGGGCCTTTTTGTATATTGCTTGGGCCTGCATTACATTGTGTATATATATATTTGAAGTCTCAAATAAAGATAATGTAATTTTCCCTTCCAGATTTTTCTATCATGGTATCGAGCTTAGGTCTCAAAAATGGGTTTCCTGCGTCGCTTCCAAATTTGTTGCTCTCTGCAAATCGGTGATTGTGGACTTCACGCATTCTAGCTTTTGACTTCAAGAGCTTCTTGGTTTCATGTGAGTGTCGCTTTATCATTGATTGAACTACTCTTTATTATTTTTCATATTCTGGTGCTTGGTTGGTTTGTTTGTTATGGTAGTGGATTTGAGTTGCATTTAGACTTTCGATTAAGATTGGTGCACTCTTGGTTTTCTGGGTTATTGGATTATTGATTCTAGCTCGTATTTGGTTTATTGCTACTGGTGATTTCATTATTGGAGTGTTCATTGATGGCCGTTTCAGAGCCTTCGCAGCCTATAACAATTAAATTAGATGGAACCAATTATAATCATTGGTCTTACCTGATGCGAAATTTTCTGAAAGGGAAGGGACTTTGGAAGTATGTTACTGGTGATAAGAAATGTCCTAGACCTCAGGATGGGTTGGAAAACTTTGTATCAGAATATGAGGAATGGGAAATTAATAATAGCAAAATTCTTACTTGGATTGCAAATTGTGTTATTCCTTCAATTAGTATGCTGCTTGGGAGATTTAACACTGCTAAGGAAGTTTGGGATTTTCTTGAGAAACGCTATGTTCAAACTGATTTGGCTCGGAGGTATAAGCTTGAGATGGATCTTGCTGCCTTGAACAAAAAAAGAGGCCAGTCAATCTCTGATTTTCATTCTGAAATGCAAGTTATTTGGGATCAATTAGCTACTATGGAACCAAAATGGACTGTTGATGCTGAATTGTACTATCAGTTTAGAGAAGCAAGTCGTCTTGTGCAATTCTTAATGGCACTTCAAGATGAGTTTGAGTCAGTTCGAGCTTCTATTCTTCATCGAGTTCCCCGTCCATCTGTTGATGTTGTTATATCAGAATTAATGGCTGAAGAAACTAGAAGAGGCGTCTTAAACCAACATAAAGTGGGGGATGATGCTGTTTTAGTAGCTGCTGCACGTCCAAAAAGCCTTGGTGTCAATTCATTTGGCACTTCTCAAAGTAGAAGGGATTTTTCTAAAATTGAATGTTATTACTGTCATGAGTTGGGACATACAAAGCATAATTGTCCGAAATTGAAGAAGCAAACTGATTCGAGCAAGATGGGACGAGTAGCTGTTGTGACATCTTCTGCAGAAACTCTTGACGCCGACACTCATTCTACTGCAGACCAAACTCAGGAGATTATTCGACAAGTCATCTCTAGTATGAGTAATAACTCTATGGGTAATAATTCTATTGTTGTCTCTGCCTTGTCAACCTCTCCAGGTATTAGTTCTAAAGATTGGATAATTGATTCTGGTGCCTTTAATCACATGACTTTTGATAGTTCAATACTTGAATCTTCCAAACCTATTTCTCATTCTTCTTCCATTCATACTGCTAATGGTTCAAGTATGTCTGCTACTCACATTGGCTCAGTCTCATGTTCTAAAAATGTGTCTCTTGATGATGTTCTTTTGGTCCCTTCACTTTCTATGAATCTATTATCAGTAGGTCAGTTATGTGATCTAGGACTTGATGTCATCTTTCGTTCTCATGGTTGTGTTGTGCAGGATTGCTTGACAGGGAGGGTTGTTGGGACAGGCCGTAAATTTGGAAGACTTTTTGTGTTGGAGACCTTACATATACCTTACCGTCTTTTTGATCAAAAATTAAATTCTTTTTGTGTTCAAAGTCTTATTAGCTGCCACTGTTCAAAAGCTTTCACCTTTCTCCCTTTGGCATCGTAGATTAGCTCATATTTCTTGTTTTAGACTTCAATATTTGGTGTCAAGTGGTAAGTTAGGTTCTGTAAAACCAGAGGCCTCCACCTTTTGTATTAGTTGTAAATTGGCAAAACAATCTGCTTTACCTTTTAATACAAGTGAATCAGTTTCTTTATCTCCATTTGATCTTATTCACTCTGATGTTTGGGGGCCATCTCGATTACCTACTATGGGGGGTTCTTGCTATTATGTTATTTTTGTTGATGATTTTTCTAGGTACACTTGGCTCTATTTGTTCAGGCATCGATCAGACTTACTCAAAATTTATCAAGACTTTTCTACCATGGTTAGAACACAATTTTCCAAACCTATAAAGCGTCTTCGTGCTGATTCTGCTGGAGAGTATAAATCAGGTGGTTTAAAAGAGTTTCTCGCTTCTCAAGGTACCCTTCTTGAATTATCTTGTACTGATACACCACAACAGAATGGTGTTGCTGAAAGAAAACATCGCCATATCATGGAAACTACTAGAGCCTTGTTGTTATCTTCTTTAGTTCCTAAAAGATTTTGGGGGGAAGCTGTACTTACTTCAGTGTATGTTATCAATCGCATTCCTTCCTCTATTATTGGAGGAATTTCTCCTTTTGAGCGTCTATATAATTCTAGTCCTAATTATTCTGAACTTCGTATTTTTGGGTCTACATGTTTTGTCTCACTTCCCAAAGTTGAACGTGATAAATTATCTCAGAAAACTGCCATTTGTGTGTTTTTAGGTTATGGTATAGGGCAAAAAGGGTATCGTTGTTATGATCCAATTGCACAAAAACTTCGTGTCTCTCGACATGTTACCTTTTGGGAAAATGTTCCTTTGTATTCATTGCCTCGTTTTCGTGAATCTAACAATGAATCTCATGAGTCTTTTACCTTTTTGATCCTTTTGTTGATTTGAATGACAATAATCAATATTCTTTGCCCCAAAGTTCAACTCTTTCTGAACAGGTTGTTCCAGAGGAAACTTGTCCCACAGCTGACTCCACTGCAAGTAATTCTGCACCAACAGCACCAAATTCCTCAGAATCAATTGTTCCAGAGCTTAGACGATCAACACGTGAGCGTATTCCTTCTAAACGTTATCTTGATTTTCATTGTTTCTTGTCTACTATTCTTTCTGTTTATGAGCCTAGGTCTTATCATGAAGCTTGTTTAGATCCTCTTTGGCAAGCAGCTATAAAAGAAGAATTAAATGCTTTAGAGAAAACTCATACATGGGATCTTGTTGAACTGCCTGTTGGAAAGTCTGTAGTGGATTGTAAGTGGGTGTACAAGGTAAAGACTAAATCAGATGGGTCTGTTGAGAGATACAAAGCTAGGTTGGTTGCTAAGGGGTTCACACAAGAATATGGTATTGACTACGAAGAAACCTTTGCTCCTGTGGCTCGAATGACTTCTGTTCGAACCCTTATAGCTGTTGCCTCTATTCGTGGTTGGGATATGTCACAAATGGATGTGAAGAATGCCTTTTTGAATGGAGATCTTCATGAGGAAGTTTATATGAAGCCCCCTCCTGGTTTGTCTTGCCAAACTAATCAAGTGTGCAAGCTTCGACGAGCCTTATATGGCCTTAAACAAGCGCCACGTGCGTGGTTTGAGAAATTCAGCAGTATAATGCTTGACTCAGGATTTGTGCAGAGTGCTCATGATTCAGCACTATTTATCGTTAATCTAGTCGAGGTATTGTGTTGCTACTCCTATATGTTGATGACATGGTGATAACAGGAGATGATGATCTTGGTATTAAGGATATTAAAAATCATCTTAGTAGGACCTTTGAGATGAAAGACCTTGGTCCTCTACGATATTTCTTGGGAATTGAAGTTAATTCCTCCTCTCATGGCTACGTATTGTCTCAGGTGAAGTATGCCTCAGATCTTATTTCTAAAGCTGGATTGTCTGATAATAAAATTGTTGACACCCCCATTGAAATGAATGTCAAGTTAAAAGCTACTGATGGGGAACTTCTCACTAATGCTACTCTTTATAGACAATTAGTTGGTAGTCTTATATACTTGACGGTTACAAGACCTGATATTAGTCATGCAGTGCAAGTTGTCAGCCAATTTATGACAGCACCTCGGACAATTCACTTTTGCTGCAGTTCTCAGAATTTTGAGATGATCTTCGGGGGACATTACATAAAGGTTTGTTGTTCTCATCAACTTCGAAACTTGAATTGCGTGCTTTCTCTGATTCTGATTGGGCTGGTGATATTAATGATAGACGTTCTACCACTGGTTATTGTATTTTTCTTGGTGATTCATTGATTTCTTGGAAAAGTAAAAAGCAAACAGTGGTAGCTCGTTCTAGTGCTGAAGCAGAATATAGAGCCTTATCAGACACTACAGCAGAAATCATGTGGTTGTGTCGATTGCTTAAGGATTTGGGTGTTGACACACCTAATTCAGTTCCACTCTTTTATGACAGCAAAAGTGCAATACAGATTGCTCAGAATGATACTTTCCATGAGCGGACGAAACATATTGAAGTGAATTGTCATTTCATCAGACAAGAGATACGTAAAGGCACAATCAAGTTGCCACACATTTCTTCTGAATTTCAAGTGGCTGACCTATTGACAAAGTCTCATACAACTACTCGTTTTCATTATTTAGTTTCCAAACTCCAGATGTTTCATTTTGAACCATCTTGAGTTTGAGGGGGGCTGTTGAAACGTATATAGCTTAATTAACATTTTGTATATTTGACCTTTGTTGGGCTTAGGAAGTTGGGCCTTTTTGTATATTGCTTGGGCCTGCATTACATTGTGTATATATATATTTGAAGTCTCAAATAAAGATAATGTAATTTTCCCTTCCAGATTTTTCTATCAGAAACGACAGGTTTCCCAATTCAGGTGGGAGAGTTCCGGTAAGATTCATGCTTGAAAGGTTAAGAGAAGTAACTCTTTGGTGCTTGGATCCGCAACTGACACCAATCCAGTTGCAGACAGAAGTGGATGAAGACCAGTTGGCTGTCAGGAGATTTTGAGAGTCATGGACATTGGCTTTTAAAGCAAGGAGGGCTAGTTGGTCGGTTGTGATGTTGGGAGATTCCATGGACAAGGAGAAGCAATTATGAAACAGCAAAACCAGAATAAGATCAGCAAGGTGGAACTGAGTGTTTTTCATAAGTGGGATTGAGAACAGAAGACGGGACATGTCAGGAAATTGTGAGAAAGATACCATTTTTAAGTTTGGTTTAGTTGCTCTGCTTTTGATGTTGATAATAGTTATATATGGAATGATAACAGAAAATTTTTAGACTAACAGAAATTTTGGGTCAGTCGAGAGTAACTGTTCTCAATGAACTTCAAATTCTGGTTCCTTAGAACTTACTAAAAATAACCAGTGGACTAAAAAATATAAACTTTTTACAGTAAGGGGCTTCAATGGGCCAAGAGCCCATCACAAGGCTAGGGTACACCAACCAAAGTTTTTGGAAGATAAGTCGAGTCCGACCCAATCTATCGATTGACATTTTTGTTTTTAGCTTTTGAAATTTTGCAATTTAAATATTCAATTACAAAACTCATTCTCATTGTTGAGCACTAAAAAGACACTTTATTTGTTTGTGTATCAAATAATTAATCTAACACATGATATCATCATTATATCATCCATGACCATGAGTTAGAAAATGGTATTCCACTCATTCCAACATTTTCTACATTTATTGCATGATATTTTCAAAAGTTCTCAAGAACTTCGTAGGAGTCCACAATCCACATTGAACAAAGTCCTTAGTGGGATTCCCCACTTGCTTCATTTTCGAGTAGAAATTGTTTCATAGCATATCGACCCATCCATATCCTCTACCAAGTCAAGGTCTGTGCAGTTTAGTAAGTGAACATAAAAGTCCGCAAACTATAAGTCAAGAATACATGAAATTAATCATCGATTACTTTAGAAAATTGGGTTTTAGTTTTAGATGGAGAAAACAACAATCTTTTATTATTCTTTATTAGTAGATTGAGTACACCAAGCTATCTAAGTACCAGCCATCTATTTTATGTATAGTATAAGTGATCAACTTTATACTAGCTAGCTAGTGGTATTAGTATATGCTGATTTATAATTTCTACATTTTCCTTATGTTTCTTCTATTCCATCTAAAATTGTAAGTCCCATATATATGATTTCTTAACATGATTGATTAAGGACATTTTTATAATCTATTGATTTTGTCATTACTTCCTCTGTGCCATATTATCTGTCCATTTCGACCATATCACAAATTAATATTAAGAAAATTGATTATAACACAAATTTTAAGACTTTTACAATGCTTTATTACTATCCCAATTTTACTTAACATGTGTTTCTCTTCCCATATTTAATAGGGGTAAAAATTAGTTAAAAACGTCTTGATTATCTAAATTGTTGTAACTTCGGATATCCAAATAATTAAAGTAGAAACAACAAAGCAAAATTTTCTTGTGGACCTATGCCACAAATCTGCACTATCAAATCAATCAAATACAATCACTAATCATAACAATCTCTCTCGCAAACTCTCAATCTAATCAACCCAATATGGGTGATTCTCTCACGACAACATAAAAAGCTATCACAACTTTCTTTCTCTCTCAATCTGACAGATTCTCTTTCTCTCTCACACTTACTCTCTCTGTGGAGTAAGAACCAAAATTAGCTTCACCACGTCACACCACCCTTGCAAGCTTCTTGCAAGATTCAAATCAAACAAAGAGCAAAAAACGATTCGGATGCTCACTTGTTTTTCTCCCTCGTGCGATGCCGCTAACGTTGGCTTTCTTAATCGCAATACCGCTGCTCTCTTTTTATCGCAAATTGGCTACTCAATTGCGTTGCTCACCCTTCTTCAAATTGAAAAACAATTTCAATTTATATAGCCAAAGTCTATGTCGGCTTAAAACAAAAACCTTTCCATCTTTAATAATAGCCATTGGATTAAAGTGATGAGAATAGATCTTGGCCATCCATTAAATAAGCTCTAGAAAAATCCTAAACCAAATCTAATTAGGAATTGAGTCAAAAAAACCTAACATAAATGAGACAGACAATTTGAGACCAAAAAAAGTCCCAAAAAAGGACATGAGATAATATGAGACGGATGGAGTACTCTTTAAAAAAGTACGAAAAAAAGGTAGATTACTTATTATCATATCAATATCACATATAGAGACACTCGCAAGTATTTGAGTGGGTTTTATGCATAAGGTCCGCACTTAGCTTTACATATACACATATGCTTTAATTTTAGATTTTTTTTACATCAATTGCTTGAATTACTATTCTTATTCTTATTCAAGGTCTCGACTTAGCCGCAACGACCAGGTGCGAATCCAATCCTTCCATTGGCATCATCATAGACAATTTCGTAACCTTTCTGTTGGAAATTTCCAACGATCGCCACATCATTGTCATCTTCAGTATGCGAAATCGCCACACATACTTGAGATACCTTGTTAAAATACAAAATCCCTCTAGCATCAATAGGCATCTCGACACCCCCATCAAAGTACATGGTTATGGTCGGGATTGAAACACTACTATAGCCACTAAAATCAAAGCATGTTCCTAGTGGTTCCATAGCCGGTGCGGTCGGATACCTTGTCATCTTTGCTAGAAAAGCTTGCCGGACTCTTTTATAAGCCGCCGGAGGAAGGCGGGTTATCAAAGACGCCGAGTCAATAATCGTGCCTGAATTCGAAAAAACAGACCTATCAATCGATAATCTCTCGCCCCCTACGCCTATATCGACCATATCAAGGCCATAATAACGAGTTCCATCGAAGGAACTTGACATGGGTGTGAATTTTATGGAACTTGGGAGGTTGGCATCACCAAAATTTAAGTATCCATTTGATCCAGCCTTTGATGGCAAACAATAGGAGAAAACTTTGTGATATGTGTTAGCGGTTTGAGATACTAGGGAAAACCATCCACGGCCAAGGCCTAATATCCCAGCCGCGCCTCCATCGGTTATCAAATTGTTTCTTTGGCCGCAGCCGAATAAGAAGCCTTGGAACACTCCCGAAGATGTTAGGGTTAAGGTTTCTTTCGATAGATAACCAATGGAATAAGTAGTGTTACTCTTTGTGTCGCCATACAAACATATTGATGAGGAAGAACAACCCTGTCGCATACCTACAAAATTTTAGATAAAATTTTTATATTTAATGTCAAAAATTGAACATTCGTATAAATTGATGTGACTTAATTCTATAAATTATCATTACCTTGGGAAGAAACTCGATTGCAAATACCCGTTGGGCACGAAACGTAGGTATAGGATGATGATTTAGATGGATCGAAAATTGGGTCGTTTTGATCATAACAATATCCAGCACATGGTTGACATTGAATCCAAGTTAATTGACTGACAACGTCAAACACAAGGGAAAGTTGTGTCTTGGGAGAGCCGAAGCCAACGGAGACCTGGTATTTGCCGGCACCTGGTGAGATTCCTGGTTTGCTTTGAAGCTTCGTCTTTGGAATATTGGAACTTCGGGAGAGCATTGAGTGGATGGAATCGGCTCGGGCTTGGTCTTGACGAAGAATTTCATCATGAGAAGGAGACTCAATTGCTTTGTCTTGAGAGCATGGGCCATGCTTGTCTATGATTGCTAATGTCGACTTTTCGTTCATAGCTGAAATATACATAATCATTAATTAATCAAAATATGTTACAAACTGAAAGAAAATTTCTATAGTAGAATTCAGGAAACCTTTGGCAGTTGATTCACAAACGGATGATGGCAGTAGAGAAGTGATTTGGAGAGTGTGAGTATGATGAAGATCCTTGCTTTGCAAGTTAGTCGATTTTGCTTGGAAGGCATAACTCCCCCTGCAAAAACAGAGCAGCAAAAGAAAGAAGAGACAGAGGAAAGCAAACAAGTTTTTAGAGAGCAAGGAAGTGGCCATATGGACCTTGAAAATAATCTTGCTTTGGTTTTTGTTTTTTTTTTTTTTTGGTGTTAACTTGGAAACAATACCCATTTCATTAACTTTATATACAGAAAACAGTAGCACTATTCTTATTCTATAATCATATATTTGTACTCTGTTACTACTTGGTATATTTTTTTTATATCTCTTCCACTTTCAATAATCATTAGATTAAGCTTGAGTTGTTTATTCATAATGCTTATTTCCAACAGACCACTTGCAAGTTGCAACCGATGTGATGATTTTTTAGAAAGAAAAATCTACAATTTTTCAAAAGGAAGAAGGGCAATATCCCCAATCTCCATGGCCTTTCATGCTTAGTGCATTCTATAGAAAATTATGTGCTCAAATAACTAAAACCTTTTTCAACCAAGTCAAAATATTACAAATAGTTTCATGACTTTGTGACAACTTTACTTCTTGTTAATTACATTGCTGAGTTTTTGTTGAAAATACAAAAAGAAGCTGCCTAGCTAGAAACCTCATTCTGTTTCCTCACAAGTCACATGATTTAAGTTCGTCAACAACCTGTAGCAACATGACTTTGATTTTCTTCAACCGAGCAACAACTTCTTCCATGTCAATCCTCTTCTCTGGTAATTCGGCTGAACATTCTAAGGCTAACCGCAAAATTGATAACAAACAGTCCATTGCTGCTAATTGTTCTGTTTCCCCTGTATTTAGCAAATTAGTGTCTACAACTTGATCAACAGCATATGGTAGTGATTCTTTCACCCAACTCTTCAAGCTCATTTGTTCCACAAACATTTCATCAGTCGGTTTCTTTCTTGTGAATGTTTCCATAAGAAGAATACCGAAACTATACACATCGCCTTTCGTAGAAACAATTCCTTGTGATCCATATTCTGTACAAAAATTTGAACTTAATTATCACCCATAATAACATCAGTATATAGATGTTTGAAGCTAATGAAAAAAGAGGACTTGAAATTTAGCAACTCAGTACCTGGTGCCATATATCCAATAGTTGCAAGTGTCATGGTTTGCTTCATTAAATCCTCTTCACCTAAGAGTTTAGCAATGCCAAAATCACCAAGATGTGCAACCATATCTCTATCTAGCAAGATATTGTTAGGCTTTAAATCACAGTGAACCACAGGTGGAGTATGACCATGATGAAGATATTCCAATGCTGATGCAACGCCTATCATTATATTCAATCTTTGTGAAAAATCAAGAAAATGGTTGTGAGAATATAGCCATGTCTCTAAGCTTCCATTGGGCATCAATTCAAGTACCAAGGCATTAAAATCTGCATTATTGGAGCAGCTACTGATGATTTTGACCAAATTTCGATGGCGAATGCTGCGAAGAACCTCACACTCAACACCAAAGCTTTTAAAGGCTCTGTCCATATCAAAATTGAAGACTTTTACTGCAATGCTCTTTCCATTTGAAAGAGTTCCTTGGTATACTGATCCGAAGCTCCCTACCCCTAGTAATTTGCTTTCAGAAAAGCCATCAGTAGCTTCATAGAGCTCATGGTAAGAAATTCTTTTCCATCTAGCGAAAGGTAGTAAACTTTCTTCATCAGTTTCTGTTGTTATAACTTCATCTTCCCTTCTTTGACATTGTCGATAAATGATAACCGTGGCCAATATAATTGCTACAAAGGCAATTGCTGGTGAAATGTATTTCAGAAGCTTACTAACAGAAGGACCGGCTTTTTTGCAACTTCTGACTTGAAATCTAGGTGAACCACACAAGGCTTTATTGCCCATAAATGATTGACTCGAGTAGTTTCCGAATGGTCCTCCATTGGGAATTTCTCCTTGTAGTCTATTAAAAGAGAGATTCAGGTATTTGAGATTTGAGAGTTGCTCTAAGGACTTAGGAATTGTTCCTGAGAGGTCATTTCTTGATAAATCCAAGAATTCCAAACTGATCAAATCACCAAAAGACTGAGGAATAGAACCTTGCAACATGTTACCAGACAAGGAGAGATGGGTTAGGTCTATGAGATTCCCAATGCTGCTTGGAACAGAACCTGAGAACTGATTATCTGACAAATTCAAGTTAGTAACAGAACTCCACTTATCAATATCAATAGGAAGAGAGCCACCTAGAGAATTTGAAGACAATTCCAGGAACAAGAGACCATCAAGTCTTGTCAAGGTTGATGGGATTGAGGTAAAATTATTGGAGCCTAAGAAAAGATTTCTTAGAGAAACCATATCACCCAAACAGGCTGGAATTGGTCCAGATAGTTTGTTCCCTGTCAGAGTCAAATAAGCCAACCTCTGCAAATTGCATAACTCAGATGGAATGGTTCCTTCTAGCTTATTGTTTCCAATATTAACATTTTGCAAATCTTTCAACCTTCCAATTGAAGCAGGTAATGTTCCAGAAATATCATTGTGGTCAAGACCCAACCATAGCAACTTGCTTAAGTTACCAATTTCACTTGGGATATTTCCCCTGATGTTGCAAAGAGAACCATAGAAAAGAGTTACAGAATCAGACAAATTTCCAACAGAAATTGGAAGTTCCCCACTGATCAAGGGATTACCATCAAATATCACTCTGTCCAAGTCTTTGCAATTTGTCAAGGATGACAAGAAACTCAATTCTTGGGATGAAGGGTTGCTACTTAAGTTGTTGTGACTTATGTCTAGAGTTGTTAAATATCTTAGATTGCCAAAGGTGTCAGGAATAATTCCAGAAAAAGAATTATTCAGCAATTGAATAATTCTAAGCTGAGAGGCATTGGTGATGGAAATGGGTATTGGCCCACTCAGCTCATTTACTGCAAGATGAAGCTGTTCCAAATTAGGAAGGCCAAGACCCATGGTTGATGGGACTTGGCCTGAGAAGTGATTAAAATGAAGCCCAATGATCTTTAAAGTTGAGATATTAAAAAGTGAGGGTGGGATTGAGCCGGTGAAGCTATTATTTACCAACCGTAAGTCTACTAGATTATGTAAATTGCCAATCTCGTTTGGAAGTGAACCTGCCATTGCCAATGCATATAAATGTTTCAAAGATAAATTGCACAAATTTGTATAGTAATCAATGATTTTGCTAAGTTCCCACTAAGTAGAAATAAGATAGAGAGATGTTGTATATATGTGTACCTGACAAACTGTTGGATTCAATTTGAATGGTATTAAGAAGTGTCAAATTTCCAATGCTTGAAGGGATTGGCCCTTCAAAGTTGTTTTCTGAAATGAAAAGGCGGTCTAAATTTATAAGATTACCGATCTGCCTTGGAATTTGACCTGTAAAATTTATAATTAAGAAATTGTTAAAGAATGCTTGTAATAAGTAGTACTAGTAGTTACTAAAACAAATTTCAAAGAAAAACATACCGATAAAATTGTTCTCATGAAGTTGTAGTACATTAAGCTTTGTCAAATTCCCAATTTCCATAGGCAAACTCCCTTCAAAATGATTCTCAGCCAAGGATAATTCTATTAACTCTTTGCACTTGAATAAACTTATAGGAATCCTGCCCGAAATCATGTTCCCACTCAAATAAAAGCCTTCAAGATTGGGAAATTTGTCAAATATATGGGACGGGAGACTACCGGTGAGAGCATTAAAGGAGAGGTCAAATAATTGTAACGAAGAAAGGTTGAGGAAATTATCAGAGGGAATCGAACCAGATAGCTTGTTGTTGCTAAGATCAAGTGTTTCTAATGAAGATAAATTGAAGATAGAAGGAGGAATGGAACCTGAAATCTGATTGCTATCAAGGGAAAATCTTTCTAAACTAGCCAGGTTTCCAATAGCATTAGGAATCTGACCTTGAAGATTATTATGCTGCAACGCCAATGTCTCCAGCTTCGTCAAATAGCAGAAACTTGGTGGGATTTCGCCCGTGAAGTTGTTCCTATCGAGATACAATCTTTCAAGTTGAGTGAAGGAACCAAACCATGACGGAAGTTCCCCACTGATGGTGTTGTTACCGAAGTCTATGTACTTCAACCGCCGCAAATGAGCCAACTGATTTGGTAAAGAACCGTGAAAACTGTTGTTGAGGACGCTGAGGCTAGAGAGGAAAGACAGATTTCCCAAGTGTGGTGGGATGGTTCCAACCAGACCCATGCCGTTAAGATTCAGAGCTGTGACCCTATTGTGCCGGTTCGATCCGCAAATGACACCAACCCAGTTGCAAACTGAGGCTGAAGTAGACCAATTTGTTGCTAGAACATTGTTTGGGTCAAAAGTTACATGGGATTTCAATGCAAGAAGAGCTAATCTGTCTGTAGTGATGTTGGGTGATACCATGATCAAGGAAGTAACAAATTTATGATGCAAAAGGAAAATTATAACAGGGATGATGAAGTGAGTAACTCCCATGATGATTTTTGTGCTAGAAATTGGAAATGGAACTATTGAGGCAACTGAATTTGGTCATAAATTCTTCCTATATGCCAGCAAATATGCTTTTGGCTGGAAAAAACTTTTAGCAATTGCCCATTTTACTTGCTTTCTAAGGGAATTTAATGTAGATTACATTAAGAAAAGGGCAATTCAATATCATGATTTCTTCATATTGCATAATCCACACGTTCTTTATCTTTTCTTTCATTTTCTTAGTTGGTTGAGTAAATTTAATGGTTGCATAAGATGAAAGAAAATGTGTAATTCACCTTTTAATTTGGCCTTAATGTATAATTGACTTTGTAGAATTGTGCTTGAAAAACAATAGTAATGCTAAGGGATGGGAGTTGGGACCACAAGATATGGACAGCCTAGATATTATTTTATGATGGAATTAGTTACCAACTAACAACAGAGGGAAATTAAAGATGGAAGAGTCTCTCTCTCTCTTTTTTTTTCTTTTGTATGGATGATAAAAGATTTTTATTGAAAATATAAAAGATATTTTAAAAATTAATTTCGAAATAAAATCGTTCATATATGTTTATGTCAACAAAAGCTCAAGCTCGTGCTAATCCACACACATCATCATTAATTAATTTCAATTCCTATGTGCATGGGACACCTTACTAATGACTTTGCTCTTCATGTTGGCAGCTGGAAGAATTTATTGCTAACCAATTATGTTGCTACAAAAGATGTTCAATGTTTCAACAAGTAAAATCATATCATGAGAAAAAAAAAAGAAGTAGAGTAGGTTTCTAGGAATACAACTATCCATTTCAATTGCACTTTAGAACTTTAACATGAATGGTTTATATGCAACTTGGATCTTGGATAGATAAATAAACGATAAAGAAATGAACAGAACAAAATCTACAAGACTACAACTAACAACTTGCAAAGGTTTTATAGATCTCAACAAAGTGTCAACTAGTTGCTCAAAAAAAAAAAAAAAAAAAGCAAAGTGTCAACTACTGCATAACTTCCTTTCAACATAATTTTGATTTTCTTCAACCCAGAAAGAATATTTTCTTCCATATCAATTCTCTACTCTTAGAGAGTAAAAGTTTTTGCTGAAGTCTATCGATCATCCTTATGAGCCACCATGATTTTCCAGTCGTGAACACAATGTAGCCCAAGCTCAATCCCAACACCACCCCACATCCATACCCCATCAATATAGAAAATTTCCAGTTCAATTCTCTTGCTGTATCATCATGATGACCTTCATCATCAGAATTTGTTTGAGGTTCTGAATCCTCACCACAAGTTTTTGATAATGGTAATCCACATAGACCCAAGTTCCCTCTGTAGGAATCATTTGTGAAAGTATCAAATTGGTTTCCACGAGGAATGGGTCCGGTTAGATTATTCTGGGAAAGGTTTAACACCGCTAAAAACCCAAGATTCTTCAACTCTGCTGGAATTATTCCTTGAAGCTTGTTTGATGAGAGATCAAATGACTCAAGCATTTCCAAATTGGCCAAGGATGATGGGATAGGACCTGTTAGACTGTTGTGAGAGAGGTTTAGGACAATAAGTGACTCAAGTTGTCCAAGTATTTCAGGAATCTCTCCGGTGAATCGATTATTTGAAAAGTCAATTACCATCAAAGCGGTTAAGATTCTCGTGTACTCCATCAGCAACCCTTTATTTGTAACAGTTACGGATTCCTCATAATAAGTACCGTTGCTCATGTACTGGCCGCCTTTCTTTTCAACCCCATTGCTAAACATAGCATGCAAATTTTCAAAAAAAATTGAAGGCAAGCTGCCATAAAAGTGATTGTTGGAGAGATCAATGATCCGCAACTGAGAGAATGAAGATCTGCCCATTTCAACAACATGTCCATGAAGCCTATTGGATCGCAAGACAAGAACTTTTAGGTTCTTGAGATCTCCTAACCAGCTAGGGAAGGTGTCATTTAAGTTATTTTCCCCAAGGTCTACAAGTTCCAAGTCCTTGCAATTAACCAAAGACTGCGGTATTGGCCCTCTAAGCTGGTTGTTGTACATTCGAAAACTTCTCAACGAACAATTTTTAAGAAATGACATTCCTGATATTTTACCATGGAAGTGATTCGTATGTAGATTCATGTATGAAAGAGAGGAAGTTAAGTTACCGAGACATTCTGGAATAACTCCACCGAAATTATTCTTAGACAAGTCGAGATGTTTTAGGAAGCTCAAATTGCAAATTGATGGAGAGATTTCTCCATAGAAATTGTTCTGTGACAACGAGCACCAAGTGAGTGAAGATGATAGAGCCGGTGGAAGTCGTCCTGTATAGGAGAAAAGTACAAACCGTGAACTAAAATATTTCGCACAAAAAAATAAGAAAAAGAAAAGAAAGAAAGAAAGAACTAAGATATACGTAAAATAGTTAAGAAATTAATCCAAAAGATTTTAAGAAAGGCGATTTAGAATTTAGATTGGGCCAAAGCTTTTGGAATTTCACCTGAAAGTTGATTGGAAAACAGAGACAACCATGACAACTTTTCTAGTTCCCTATATCACTCGGGATTGTTCCTGTCAGGTTATTTTCAGAAAAATCGATCTCCAACAGGTTGAGAGATTTAATGACTTGAGGAATCTCTCCAGATAACTTGTTGCTGTAAAGATATATATGCGTCAAATTCATTAACAAGAACAAATCATCAGGTATTTTTCCTGTTAGTTCATTCTGAGATAAATTGATATGCTCAAGAGCTGTCATATCTCCGATGAAATCGGGGATTTCACCAATTAAATTGGTTCTAATCATCCATAAAAACTTGAGCTTCTTCAATTGTTTGAAACTGAAAGGCAATTTGGAAGGCAGGAGTTCGTTATATGCCAACCCCAAATTCTCAAGTTCAGACAAGTTACCAATTTGAAGCGGGACAGAACCGTTGAACAGGTTTTGATAAAGGTAAAGACTCCTTAGCTCCTGTAGACGTCCAATGGCTGCTGGAAATTGACCAGAAAAATTGTTAGCTCCAAGATCCAAGTAGTGGAGTTGATCAGCTAGGCTGTGAATATCCTCAGGGAGTGCGCCAACAAAGAGGTTTTGAGAGAGGTCGAGGTACTCAAGTTTGGAACAATTGTAAACACTTGTGGGAAATTCACCCTGGAGGTAGTTCCAACCAAGATCGATATATTCAAGGTTGTGGAGGTCACAAATGAAAGATGGGATTATTCCGCTGATGTTCTTGTCGCGAAGGGATAACTCAATGACCGAATTGTTAAGGCAGAAGATTTCAGGCCAGCTACAATGGGAGAAACTACTGTTAACCAACGGTACCCAATGTTTGATGGCCACTGGGTTCAGCCAGTACCTCTTTAGTTTGAGTAAGACAGCTTGTTCTGATTCATCATCTTGATGTTCACAACTCACGAGGCTCAAAAGGAATAGAGCAAGCAGGAGAAACTTTGAGTGAAAATAAGGGAATTTTGGGGTGGATAACCTAGACATATTTAATATTTTGGTTGTGTGCTACCTGCTCTGGCTGCTTCGAAGGCAAAAGCCAGAATGCTGGAAAAAAATATATGGCCTTTCCCCAAGAACTACTAGTTCAGAGAAACCCACAAAATGGGTTGGAATTTTATAATAACATTGACTAACTTGAAGTTAGATATTGGAGTTAGTGGGGCATCCATTAAAAAGATAAAGGGAAGGCTTTGATTTTGAAAGCAAATATACATAATGCCTAAAAATATATGCTATGCATTTATAAATGCCATAAATGCCTATGAACTTTCGTAAGAGTTTCATAGTGTTGACTACGTAGCCCAAAAAAGAGTTGGATTTTTCTACCGACATTGACTCCGGAAAATTGGAGTCTAGATGTGCACTGGGGGCGGCGCATGCAATTGATGAGATTGGTTACATATATCTGTATCTATACTATATATAAAAGTATGAATTTTGTGAAACTTTTGAATCGAACATAATATTTTTATTTTTTTAATATATCTCTTAAATGTCCTTACTTAAATTATTGTAGTTTTATTCTACTAAAAACTCTATTTTTATTCAATTATTAAATCTAATTTCTTTATAATTTCTTTATTTTTACCATTTTACTATTTTTCAATAAAAATTAGATATATTAAAATTTTTAATATACAATTTTATTCTACCAAAAACTTTATTTTCATTTAATTAAATTCAATATTTTATAATTATTTTATTTTTACCATTTTAATTTAAAAGGTTATTGTGATTGACATGTTCTATTTGATAGTTTAATGTATTATGATTAAAATTTATTATTTCCCTAGAGTGCAATTATTTTATTTGATTTATAATTAATTTTTTGCTAGATAAATGTAACCGTTACTGTGGGTTTAAATTTGTTATTTTATTTTGTTAATAATTTTCTTCGCGTGGAATGATTTCTCTTGTTACTTTGATAGTAAAATCCAATGTATATACAAATGGGCTGGTCAGGTTGGATTTGGATCCAGTTATCTAGGTTAGGTTATTTTCGGGTTAAGGAAATTTTGGGTAATAAGGGTTCGGTTAATTTTCAGTTTTAGGTTGGGTTGGATTCGGATCGCTCAAATGTCAGGTCATTTGGGTTTGGGTCAATTTTGGTTCGGGTCTTTTTCAGTTTCGGGTCATATGGTTTAGATAATTTCGGGTTTGAGCCTTCGATTTTCAGGTTCAATTCTTTTCGAATTCGAGTTATTTAAATATAATTAATCCCGATTCGGGTAATTTCGGATCGATCTGATTCGGGTCGATTCATGTTCGGGTCATTAAGGATTTGAGGTCGGGTCATTTCGGTTTCAGATTGAGCGGATTTTTTGGTCGAATCGGGTTTGATAAGGTTTGATTTCAGGCGATCGAGTCGGATACTCGTACTTGAGTGAAATTTTTCCAACTATAATTATAGGTTTCTTTGAGATAAAATTAGTAATATACTTAAAATTTTAATTTTAATTTAATTTAAATATATTAGGTCACGTGCAAGACACGTGAAAGTGATAACTAGTAGGAAAAAAAAAGATGTGTTTTGTAGGATTGATAGTGAACGATTTCAAGCCATGAAAACTCTTAGAGAATCATTGTAATATTTTTCATTTGATGCAAAAATTATGTACTTAAATTAATTATACTATTTTTTTATGGCAAATTATATAATATATTGACAGTGGAGTTTAGCAGACTATACAAGCGGACCCTGAAGAGTGACATGCGTTCTCTAGGGACTAGATTGCTTGTGGAGTCCAAAATTTACATCGCCGGTATATCAAATAATTACCCTTTTCTTATATAGTGCAAAAATTATGTACTTAAATTAATTATACTATTTTTTTATGGCAAATTATATAATATATTGACAGTGGAGTTTAGCAGACTATACAAGCGGACCCTGAAGAGTGACATGCGTTCTCTAGGGACTAGATTGCTTGTGGAGTCCAAAATTTACATCGCCGGTATATCAAATAATTACCCTTTTCTTATATAGTTGTTATTATATGTATTAATGTGCCCCCTGCTCATAATTCCTGGATAAGTCAAAAGGGGAAGGCTTTTATTTCGTTTGATACATCTCGTTTGGTTTTGCAAGATATAGCAACATTACACTGGTGTAATGTAATAATTTGATTTAGGAAATCATACTAATTCATAATAACAGGAAAAAGAACAATGGTTAAGAAGGGAAAATTACTATGGGCTATAATTTGAAGTAGCCCATGATTCCAATAACATGCAACCCAACAAAATTGCAAAGCAAACCAAATATATGTAGCCCAAAAGGAAAGAAAAGAAAAGGCCCAGCTCCAGCATATCTTTTGGCTATGGCAACCAAATTTCTTTCACATCCACGTTCCTCTTTTCTTTGCTTGTGAAAAAACTATTGACTTTTCTTATAAAACATGTTCTATTTTCTCATAGAATCAAAATCTCTTACTCAACATCCTGTGGAAACATAATTCTAATTTTCTTCAACCTAGCAACAACTTCTTCCATATCAATTCTCTCCTCTGGTATTTCTGCTGAACATTCCATGGCTAACTGCAAAATGGATAAAACACGATCTTTTGCTGCTAAGGATTCTGTTTCCCCTGTTTTTAGCAAATCAGGGTCTATTACTTGACCAACCGTAAATGGTAGTGAATCCTTCACCCAATACTTCAAGCTCATGTCTTCCACAAACATTTCGTCAGTAGGCTTCTTTCTTGTGAAAGTTTCCATAAGTAGAATACCGAAACTATACACATCGCCATTTGTAGAAACAATTCCTTCCGATCCATATTCTGTAACAAAATAAAAATTTATCACCATATTAATATCAATTGATATGTTTGAAGCTAATAATAAAAGAAAAAAAAACTTGAAAAATCGTCACCTGGTGACATGTATCCAATTGTTGCTAGGGTCATAGTCTGCTTCATTAGATCTTCTTCGCCTAAGAGTTTTGCAATTCCAAAATCACCCAAATGTGCAATCATATCTTTATCTAGCAAGATATTATTTGGCTTTAAATCACAGTGAACCACAGCTGGAGTATGACCATGATGAAGATATTCCAATGCTGATGCAATGTCTATCATTATATTCAACCTTTGTGAAATGTCGAGAAAATGGTTGTCAGAATATAGCCACTTCTCCAAGCTTCCATTAGGCATAAACTCAAGGACCAATGCTTTGAAGTCGAAATTAGAGCAACTACTTATGATTTTAACCAAATTTCGATGGCGAATGTTGCGGAGGATTTCACACTCAACATCAAAACTCTTGAGGGCTCTATCTACATTGACATTGAAGACTTTTACTGCAATGGGCATACCATTCGAAAGAGTGCCTTCATATACTGACCCAAAACTCCCCACCCCAAGTAATTTACTTTCGGAAAATCTATCTGTGGCTTGATCAAGCTCATGGTAAGTAATTCTTCTCCATTCAGCCAATGTTAGCAAATTTTCTTGATCATTAATTGGCACTTCATGAGCCTTTGTTTTTCGTCTTCATAAAAGTAAGATAACAATGGCCAAGATTAATATTCCTGACCCAATTGCTGGTAGAATATATTTTAAATGCTTAGTACCTCTCTTGGAGCTTCTAGAAGGAAAGATGCAAGGTGGAACTTGAAGCCGAGGTGAACCACACAAGGCTTCATTGCCCATAAATGATTGACTCGAGTAGTTTCCAAATGATCCTCCATTAGGAATCTCACCTTGTAGTTTATTGAAGGAGACATTCAAAAATTTGAGATTTGACAGTTGCTCTAAGGACTTGGGAATAGTTCCTGAGAGGTTATTCCTTGACAAATCCAAGAATTCCAAACTTATCATATCCCCAAAAGACTCAGCCACTCAGGTATAGAACCCTGTAACATGTTACCAGACAAGGAGAGATGAGTTAGGTCTATGAGATTCCCAATGCTGCTTGGAATAGAACCTGAGAATTGATTATCTGACAAATTCAAATTAGTGACAGACTTCCACTTATCAATATCAATAGGAAGAGAGCCACCTAGAGAATTTGAAGACAATTCCAGGAACAAGAGACCATCAAGTCTTGTCAAGGTTGATGGGATTGAGGTAAAATTGTTGGATCCTAAGAAAAGATTTCTTAGAGAACCCATTTCACCTAAACAAGCCGGTATGGGTCCAGATAGTTTGTTCCCTGTCAGAGTTAAATAAGCCAACCTCTTCAATTGACATAACTCAGTAGGAATGGACCTTTCTAGCCTGTTGTTTCCGAGACTAACATCTTGCAAATCGCCCAATCTTCCAAGTGAAGCTGGTATCGTTCCTGTCAAGTCATTGTGGTCAAGACCTAACCATAGCAACTTGCTTAAGTTACCAATTTCACTGGGAATCTTTCCCTTAATGTTGCAATGAGAAACATAGAAAAGGGTAAGAGAAGCAGATAAATTCCCTACAGAAATTGGAAGTTCACCACTAATCAATGGGTTGTCGTCAAACATCAATGTGTCCAAGTCCTTGCAATTTGTCAGTGACTTGAGAAAGCTCAATTCTGGGGTTGAAGGGTTGGTACTGAAATTGTTATGAGCAAGATCAAGACGATACAAATAGCTTAGATTGCCAAGGTTGTCAGGAATCAAACCTGAAAAGGAATTATTGGCAAATTGAAGAACAATAAGCTGAGAGGCATTGGTAAGAGAAGCAGGAATTGGGCCACTCAGTTCATTTAGTTCAAGATAAAGCCCTTGCAGTTTAGGAAGGCCAAGGCCTAAGGTTGGTGGAAGCTGGCCCGACAAGTGATTGGAACCAAGCCAAATCGTCCTTACAGTCGACATGTTGAAGATTGAAGGAGGGATGGAACCAGTAAAACTATTCTTCGCCAAGAATAAGATATCTATATTTTGTAGGTTGCCAATTTGAGGTGGAAGGGGACCTGCCATAAATAATCAATTATGACATTTCGAACATATAATTTGATCTTGATTAAAATAGGTTTATGCTAAAATTGGGTAATCATTATGATAATGATAATAATAGTATATATATTTGTACCTGACAAGCTGTTAGAGGAAAAATCAAGGAACTTAAGAAGTGTCAAGTTCCCAATACTCGGAGGAATAGGCCCTTCTAACTTGTTCTTGAAAAGGTCAAGCAACTGTAAATTTGGAAGAAAACCAATTTGCCATGGGATTTGACCTGTGAAGCACAATTAACTTCTTATTATAAAATTTTATTAAAAAAATCTAGTAATGAAATATTGAGTTGATTATCTAAATTCTGTACTAAAAGTTCATAATCCATGATTAAGTCATTTTGTATATTGTTGTAGTTTAAAAGAAATGTACATTTCTTATTTTCACATGTGATCAAAAAAAGAACAAAGGCCTAGCCTTGGAAACGTACACGTATAAGACATTGACTACCAAAAAGCACATTTTCTAAAATTTCGAGTATTTATATGAGAAAATAGACACTAAGGGTGATTTGGATCACCCCGTTTGGTTACACTTTTTGGTTTAATGTGGTAATCCGGATTACCCCTTGATCACCCCTCTAGTGATCTGGATTTACCACCATAAATCCATGTAATTTTTGATCACCGGTGATATTGCATCACTGGTGATCTTAGATCACTAATGATCTGAAGGGTGATCCTAACCAAACGCATAGGCTCTTGTATATGTTTCTTACTAATTTCATCACTATTTTAGGAACAAACAAAATAAAAGGTAAGTGCAATTCTAATTATTTAACATTAATAAAATGAAAAGTTATACTATGAAGCATATATAGAGATTTGAGATGGTTACCTGAGAGATTGTTTGCACCGATATCCAATGTCTTAAGCAAAGTCAAGTTCCCAATTTCCGTAGGCAGATTCCCCTCAAAACGATTATAAGCTAAGCGTATTTCTGTCAACTCTTTGCACTTGAATAAACTTGGTGGAATTCTGCCTGAGAGCTGGTTCCGGCTCAAAAAAAGCCCTTGCAAATTAGGAAGTTTATCGAACATTTCCGACGGAAGATTACCATCGAGAGCATTAAAGGTGAAATTAATGACACGTAGCGAAGAAATATTAAGTGGAATAGAGGGTATGGATCCAGAGAATTTGTTGCGACCAAGAAAAATTATTTCCAACGAAGAAATATTGAAGATTGAGGGAGGTATGGAACCTGAAAGTTGATTAGCATGCAAATATAATGTCCTCAAGGTAGAAAGATTTCCAATAGCGACGGGAATCTGCCCTTGCAGATTATTGTTATCTAATCTCAAAATCTCTAGCTTTGGCAAGTAGCATAAAGAAGATGGGATTTCACCAGTGAAATTGTTATTTTGTAAAAACAAGCTTTCAAGTTGAGAGAAGGAACCCAACCATGGTGGGATTTCGTCGCTGATGCTGTTGTTGCTCAAGTTTATAATGTTCAACCGCCGCAAATTACCCAATTCGTCGGGTAATGAACCATGAAAACTATTGTTTCCCATTTGAAGGCTGGAGAGGAAAGATAGATTTCCCAAATGAGGTGGAATGGTGCCTACAAGACCCATACCAGAAAGATTCAGAGCCGTGACCCTAAAAGGCTGGGATCCGCAAGTGACACCAACCCAGTTGCAAACTGACGTAGAATTAGACCAATTTGTCGCTAAAAGATTTTGAGGGTCGAAAGTTACATGGGATTTCAAGGCAAGAAGAGCCAATTGGTCTGTAGTGATATTGGGTGATTCAATAGACAAACAAGTCACAAAATTGTAGGAAAGGAAAACTATGAGAGGAAGGATGAAGTGATGAGTATTACCCATCATGAATAGGTAGGAGATGGCAACTGTTGAGGTAAGTATTGAACTTGTTAGCGATTAATGCTTTAAATATTTTTGGAAAGTCAACAGTCATCAATATGTCAAGCCCAAATAATACGACTATCCCTTTCCATATCTTTCCCTTTTTTGGCTTAACTTCAAAATTTAGTTAGGAGTATATTTTATTTTATTTATAGTAACTTGCATATAATATACAACTTGGGAGGATGGGTCTCCTTGGGAAAAATGAACAAATCTACAACTTGCCAAGGCAATTCACACGTTTCTATTTTCTTGGCTGACATATGCCTTGTGCCTTATGCCTTATACTAGTTACTTATTTTTTTTAAAATAATATACTCGGTTTCACACAATAAATTGAGAACCAGACAATTTGACACTCAAACTTTGATTTTTAGATAACTCGACTCTTAATTTTTTTTTAAAAAAAAATAATAAGACCTGAATTGGATGAAATTTGGTAACATGACTAACAATGCGTTGGTATATTATTAATATGATACAAATATGACATTGATTTGGCGCTTATATGACAACATTTCATTCAATTTGAGTCAAGTTGTCCAAAAGTTAAAATATAGAACAAATTTGTCCCAAATAAAAGTATAGGGGCTAAATTAGCGTTTTTTTCCTAATAGTTTGAGGGCCAAATTGTAAACTAAGCCATTTTCTTTTGGCAAATTGCTCAAGTTAGTCCCTAATATTTGCAAAAATGCTCAAATATAAAGGTCTAACATTCTAATCTAGTTAATGAAATTCTTGACATTGCAAAATTGTCTCAAATTAGACCCTAAAATCAATTAAAGTCCCTAATATTTTCAGGTTCATCAACCTAACGTTTTAGAGTCAATTAGTATCAGGAATTGATTTGAACTAATTTTGCAATGTTAGGGACTTAATTAACCAAATTAAAATGTGAAATCATTATTAAAGCATTTTCGAAAATATTAGGAACCAATTTGAACAATTAGCCCTCTCTTTTCGTAGAAGAACGAAGAACACCATTTAGAACTAATTATTTTTAGGTGGAGACTTCAGCGCTCCCGTTGTGATACTCCCACTTTTGGATGTGACGCTCCCAACGATTTCTGACCATTAGATTCAATATCTAATTTCCTTAGCGTTCGATACAATAAATTTTAACCTGCTAAACAGGTTTTAAAAACCTTTTGGACTGAATTCTTATGTGCATGTCCTCGTGATAGATTTTTACACCTTTTTTATTCCACCCGTTGATATCAACAAAATTTTTTCTTAAGTTTTTATACGTTGTATATTTTCCCCAATTTCTTTTCTTCTTCCTTTTCTTCTCCGTTTTCTACTTTTATCAATTTCTTTTCTTAAACTTTTTCCTTTTCTTCTTCCCCAATTTCTTAATGTTTATTGTAATTAGACACAACTAGCAGCTCGATTCGTAGCCGGTAGCCCCAACCATTTCGTGAAAATAATCTCTCCATTCATCCCGAGTCCTAACAAATCAATCCAATAAGGCCATGGGCGAAATAATTTGATTGAATGTAGTCGAACCCAAGAGTCTTCAACCCCATATTCTTTCATCACCCATATGTCACAATATAATTCACACGCTTCGAATGCACGGTCAAATATAGAAAGCAAATCCCCATACACATTAATCGTCAAGTGGTCGTCAATTGCCTTACAATTTGGCCGTGAAAACACATGGAATTCTTCATCGTAGAGATCAAAACTTACAATTAATTTGCCACCATGATAATCATGAACATTATAAGCCAACCTATGTATAGCCCCATTGAAGAAACAGATGATTGGAATCCTTCCATAAAAAAAAGTTGATTGGAATCCTTGGAGTGATAACTCGTCGAATATCTCAGGAATATAAGATCCCAATTTAAGAAAAAAAGGTGAAATTAAGAAAAAAATATACAACGTATAAAAATTTAAGAAAAAATTAAGAAATTGGGGAAGAAGAAAAGGAAAAAATTTAAGAAAAAAGAAAAGGAAGAAGAAAAGAAATTGATAAAAGCAGAAGGAGAAGAAAAGGAAGAAGAAAAGAAATTGGGGAAGATATATAACGTATGAAAACTTAAGAAAAAATTTTGTTGATATCAACGGGTGGAATAAAAAATGTGTAAAAATCTATCATGAGGACAATCACATACGAATTCAGTCCAAAAGGTTTTTAGAACCTGTTTAGTAGGTTAAAATTTGTTGTATCGGACGGTAAAGAAATTAGATATTGAATCCAATGGTCAGAAATCATTGGGAGCGTTACATCCAAAAAGTGGGAGTATCACAACGGGAGCGCTGAAGTCTACACCTTATTTTTAGGGAATAAATTAGTTATTGGGAACGATGACAACAACTAGCAGAGCCCTTAAAGTTGAACACTTAACGAAGGAAGATCATGACTTTCCTTTTTTTTTTCTTCTTTATTTATTGTTGACTGTTTTCACCGCGGATCGATTTAGTGCGCCTATCTTGACTTTCCCGATCGATTATGAATCCCTTTACCGAAATTTTTTCCATGGATGACGACTTTTCTTCAAGGGAAAAAAAAACTAAATTATAACAAAGATATTTCCGATTCACCAAATTTTTTTTTGGTGAATCGGAAATATATATTGTTCCATATTTGAACATCAAACCATTAATTACTTTATGACAAATTATACAATACACCGTCGGTGGAGTTTAGCAGATTACACAAACAGAGTGGAGTTTAGTAAACTACACAAACGGGTTCTGAAGGGTGACATGTGTCCTCTAGGGACTAGATTGAAATGTTCAAAACTTATTTAATTAAAAAAATGGACATGTGTCAACTCCACAACCCGCTCGTGGAGTTCAAAATTTACACCGCCGGTGTATCAAATAATTACCCTTACTTTATTTATAATAAGATTTAAGTTTCGCAACCAAAGTACCGGCAATGACTAGTAATGAAATAAAGGAGAAACAATTACATACTCCTATATATCAAAAACAACTTAATGGAAATGAAAAGGGATTAAGAGATATATATTGCACCTTACAAGCTGTTGGAGGATAAATCAATTTGTTTTAGAAGTATATACAAATATAAGATTTGTACAAGATTATTATACAAGTATAAGATTTGTAACTAGCTGAATTCTACCGGAAAGCTGGTTCTTAGTCTTACTCAAATCAAGCACTTGCAACTTCGGAAGATTATTGTCAAGAGCAACCATTTCCAATGAAGATATGTTGAAGATTGAGGAAGGTATGGAACCTGAAAGCTGATTTTCATACAAAAAATAATATCCTCAACATAGAAAGATTCCCAATTGCTACCGGTATCTAGTCTGAGACAATAACGTATCAAGCTCGCCGTTTACTCAAACGCCAAGAATTAGGCTCATAATATCTATCATAAAGAGGTTCAATACGTTGTTGACGCTTGCGATTGCTCAATTTTGAGGGATCTGCCACTTTGAAGAATCTAGGTGCCAGTTCAACAAGCCACTTTGGATCTACCACTGTTACTTGTCGCATGTACTCCTTTGTAGTCATCACCAGCTCATGGTAAATCTCCCAGTCTGGTTGTCTCTGGAAAAGAGCACTACTTGGGTGAATATATACATGCTGGTTCTCAACCAGCGTTCGGTATCCCTCTTGTGGGTCCTTCCTAGCAGCATGGAAGAAGAACCCAGCTGCAATAGCTTTCCTGATCTTTGCAAGATTCTTCCCAGCACTCACCACATCTAATTTGTACTTATCCATGATGCTAAGAAGCTGTTTTCTAACATCCTGTGCCCTCCTCAAGGATCGAGACTGAACAAAATTTTCATAACACCAAGCCCCTGAAAAGTTTTTAGCTTTCCAAGCCTCATAAACGGCAAGTAGCGTCAAATGGTCTCCCTCAGGCTGGAAAAACTTAGCCCTCTTCTGATCAGCTTGAGCTTGCTTTTCCCTTGGTCTGTGGAAAATATTACCTGTTTGGATCATGGAGATAATAGTCAATATCTCATCGCTACACCCAAGGTCCACGCTGGCCAGTAACATCTTCGATAGTGGTGGATCAAGAGGAAATTCGGCCATTTTCCTACCCAATTTAGTCAAAAGCCCCTCCTCATCTAGAGCGCCGAGACTGTAAAGTTGTTCCATGGCAGAAATGAGAGCTTGGGGTGCTGGTGGATCCATAAAATCAAAAGAAAGTAGATCATTTATCCCCATAGCCTTCATCATTAATGATGTTGTACCAAGATTAATCCTTTGGATTTCGGGAATTGACGTAGGAGACATCTCATTTCGATATGCACTCTCAGTGTACAGGCGGTAGCATTTTCCAGGTCCAGTACGCCCAGCACGCCCAGCACGTTGCTTTGCTGATGCTTGTGAAATTGGAGTTATGACCAGGGAATCAAGCCCTTGCTTCGGATTATATACATTTTGTTTCGCAAAACCAGGGTCAACAACATAGTATATTCCATCAATAGTTAAAGAAGCCTCGGCAATATTGGTTGCCACCACTACCTTCCTTTTTCCTGGAGGGGCAGGGTCAAAGATCCTAGACTGCATTTCACTAGGAAGGGCACTATAAACTGGTAAAATAATCAACTCAGGAACATTTTTACCTAGCCCTTTCATCCTCTCAAAAAGAGACTCGCATGCAAAATCAATTTCCTCCTGACCAGTCAAGAAAAGGAGAATGTCACCTTCAGGTTCAGTCAAGTGTATCTGTAGGACAGTTATCAAAGCAGCATCTAGGTAGTCACTCTCTGGCTGTTTCGTATAGAGTACCTCTACAGGAAATGTTCTCCCAGGAATCGTGAAAATATTACAGTTGAAGAAATACCCTGAAAATTTTTCAGCATCCAATGTTGCAGATGTAACAATCAGGCGTAGATCTGGTCTCCGTTTCACTAGCTGTTTCAGCAACCCGAAAAGGACATCCGTGTGGATTGTACGCTCATGAGCTTCATCAAGCATAATGACTGAGTATTGAGAAAGTTCCTCATCAATCAGAATCTCCCTAAGAAGCATACCATCAGTCATGTACTTGATAACAGTATCTGGTCCAGTACAATCTTCAAAACGGATAGCATACCCAACTTCCTTCCCTAATCGACAACCAAACTCCTCAGCTACTCTCTTGGCCACAGACATTGCAGCCACCCTACGAGGTTGAGTGCATCCAATCTTACCCTTTTTAGTGTAACCAGCTTCAGCAAGGTACTGTGTTACCTGAGTAGTCTTACCTGAACCGGTCTCACCAATGACCACCAGAACTTGGTTATCATGCACTGCCTGAATTAGTTCCTTTTTTAGTTTATATATGGGCAAGCTCTGTCTCTGATCCTGGATGGAAACTTTAGACCTCTGCCCGAAAGTCAAAGCTTTTGCAAAGGCTTCCTTCTTCCATTCAGGCACATCATATGCTGACAATCCAACACCTCTAAGCTCCTGAGCAAGATGCCTCTCACCAGTCTCTGGCATTGGGTCTTCCCAAGGACGATTAAGATCCTTTGGAATCGAATCAAGCATTGTCCTTTGTTGCTGCTCCCTGACCTCTCTCCTTTCTTTGATAAGTGCAGACTGGAGAGCAGCTGCACGACTCAAGGAACCTTCAGGATTCTTAAAAACCTTTACTGGTGACATATCTACAGAGTATCTAGTCTGCCCGTTCAAAAAGGCAGGTTGATCCTCATTCAACTCAATCTCAAGTTCTTCCTCAGCACCCTCTTCTTGATAAAGCATCCCATCTCCTTCTTCATCATACATGGGATATTCATCCACTCTCACAACACCAGAAGCAATCAACTGTTTGGCTTCCCATCTCTCTGGCGAACTCATTCTCTTTAATGGCCTATGCGATGATGGGACAGCATCCTCATCCTCTGCAATCCTAATGCCCGAAAAACCAGTTCTCATCACAGGGCCCTCTTTCCCACCTGAAGGATTAGTCCAAAAAGCATCATCATCTGAACTCTTCTTCAATGGAAGCAAATCCTTACCAGTGTTCTGATCAACATCTCTCATAGACAAACTCAACTTCTGACCAGAAATAGAAATAACCTTCACATAAACCTCCTGATCACGCTTCACAACATCTTTAGCACTCGATAGCTTCCTAGTGGCAATCTGTGAGACATGAACCAGGCCTTCCTTGCCCCTTAACTCATTCAACTGAACAAAACAACCTTTATCCATCACTCGGGAGACTCTCCCCTTGTAAACCTTATACAATTCAGGCTCACAATCCCTACGCCCATAATCCCTCCTATCATCATAATTATCCTCCTTATATCTGTCTCTATGTCTACCCCTATCTCTATCCCTCTCTCGGACTCTGTTTCTATCTCTATCACCCTCTTTTCGAGCTTCCAATTCAATTTCCTTCTCAAGTTCTTTCACTCTATCTCTACCATCTGAAATAAATAAAGCTTTAAACTTGCCTTCCCCAGTTGGTTCCTTCTTGGAAACCTTATCAGACTTGGGCTTTGGAGGCAGAATGGCGTGGATAATGGTGAGAAGGGTGCGAACGAAATAATCAGGGAACACAGCACCATTTTCCTTAAGCTTCGCATCGAATTCATCAACGGCCTCGCAGTCGCGGCCCATGTCGGTGATGAACTCGGCCAAAACCTTGTCAGAATACCCTAAATGACTCTCGAGTTCCGTGCTGACTTTGGAGAGGAGAGAGAGGTATTCGAGTTTCTTCAAGGCCTCACCCATTCTAGTTTATGCAATAATAATAGATAAGCAACTGTAAAATTTGCAAAATAACCTGAAGAAAAAGTTTTGTAGTATCAAATTTATGAGGCAGGCGCAGGCGGCACAATTTATTTATATTGTTCTGTATTGGTATAAGGCGGTTTAACACTTTAACCTAGTCGGATTATGAAAATAAAACCCTAATCCTGCTGGAATTAGGACAAAGGAAGAGGGTTGACTTTGAAATAACTGAGATTGCAATCTGTCACGAACCAAAATCAGAAGAAGAAGATAACAGGGGGAGAAGAAGAACTCAGAGAGATCGGGTGAAAATAACCTTATATATGAACTCATTACATGGACCTATGTGGGCTTGACTACTCAAATAGCCCATTTACGGTAATTCACTATTTTGGCCCGTAACAATACCCGGCCCATAAAAGTCAACCAAATAATTTCATGGAATTAATTTTTTATATGAAAGTCTTCAAAATTATAATCATTTCAATTTTCATGGAGATTTTCATTTTCTTTAAAGATCAATATTTCTTTAAAGCTAATATTGTTGACTGTATAGTGCACATGTATCTCTTTATTGACAGAGCTCAAATTTGAATATTGATCTTTTTTTTTCCCACTAATTCATCGAACCCTTTCAATTAATATCCTTCAAGAACTTGACTTTGATCTTCTTTAGCTTTGCAGTGATCTCTTTCATATTAAGCCTCTCATCAGGCAATTCTGCTGAACATTCAAGAGCAAGTTGCAAAATCGATGATGCACAGTCGTTTGATGCAATGATTTCCCTCTGATTTGAGGCATTTAGCAAGTTGGTGTCCACAACATGAATTGATTTGGTAGATGAAAATGAATCTTTCACCCAACTCTTCAAGCTCACTTCTCCTACGAACATTTCATCAGTAGGCTTCTTTCTCGTGAACGTTTCCATCATAAGAATACCGAAACTATACACATCACCTTTCGTGGAAACGATTCCTTCCGATCCATACTCTGTAGAAAAAATAAAAAATTTACCATAAAATGTCGTATGTTTGAAGCTAATAAGAAAAGTACTAAGCCTATATCAATATCACCAAATTAAGACACTGTCAAACCGTTACCTGGCGACATATATCCGATCGTAGCTAGAGTTATAGTCTGCTTCCTCATATCTTCTTCGCCTAAGAGTTTTGCAATGCCAAAATCACCCAAATGTGCAATCATATCTTTGTCTAGCAAGATATTGTTAGGCTTTAAATCACAGTGAACCACAGCTGGAGTATGACCATGATGAAGATATTCCAATGCTGATGCAATGTCTATCATTATATTCAACCTTTGTGAAATGTCCAAAAAATGGTTGGGGGAATATAGCCACTTCTCCAAGCTTCCATTAGGCATGAACTCAATTACCAAGGCTCTAAAATCAAGATTAGAGCAACTACTTATGATTTTGACCAGATTTCGATGACGAATGTTGCGAAGGACTTCACACTCAACATCAAAGCTTTTAAGGGCTCTATCTACGTTTACGTTGAACACTTTTACTGCAATGCTCATCCCATCAGAGAGAATCCCTTGGTATACTGACCCAAAACTCCCTGATCAAAGTAATTTGCTTTCGGAGAATCCATCCGTGGCTTGACGAAGCTCATGGTGAGAAATTCTTCTCCATTCAGCTAATGGTAGCAGATTTTCTTGATCAGTTGGAAGTTGAGCTTTCCTTTTTCGACTTCGTAAGAAAATGATCACTAAGGCCAATATAATTATTGTGGAGCCAACTACTGGTAGGATATATTTCAAAAGCTCTGTACATTTGGACCTCCTAGAATTAGTTTTGCAAGGTGGAACTTGAAATCGAGGCGAACCACACAAGGCTTCATTGCCTATAAATGATTCACTCGAATAGTTTCCAAATGATCCGCCATTAGGAATTTCTCCTTGTAGTCTATTGAAAGAGACATTCAGGAATTTGAGATTTGGCAGTTGCTCTAAGGACTTGGGAATAGTTCCTGAAAGGTTATTTCTTGACAAATCCAAGAATTCCAAACTGATCAACTCACCAAAAGACTGAGGAATTGAACCTTGCAACATGTTACCAGATAAGGAGAGATGAGTTAAGTCCATGATATCCCCAATGCTGCTTGGAATAGAACCTGAGAACTGATTATCTGACAAATTCAAATTAGTGACAGACTTCCACTTTCCAATATCAATAGGAAGAGAGCCACTTAGAGAATTTGAGGACAATTCCAGGAACAAGAGACCATTAAGTCTTGTCAAGGTTGATGGGATTGAGGTGAAATTGTTGGATCCTAAGAAAAGATTTCTTAGAGAAACGACATCCCCCAAGCATGCTGGAATTGGTCCAGATAGTTTGTTCCCTGTGAGAGTTAAGTAAGCTAACCTCTTCAGATTGCATAACTCAGATGGAATGGATCCTTCAAGCTTATTGTTTCCGAAGTCAACATTTTGCAAATCTGTCAACCTTCCAATTGAAGCAGGTATTGTTCCATGCAAATCATTGTGATCAAGTCCCAACCATAGCAACTTTCTTAAGTTACCAATTTCACTTGGGATATTGCCCTTGATGTTGCAATGAGAACCATAGAAAAGAGTTACAGAATCAGACAAATTTCCAACAGAAGTTGGAAGTTTACCACTAATCAAGGGATTACCATCAAATGTTAATGATTCCAAGTCTTTGCAATTTGTCAAGGATGAGAGAAAGCTCAATTCTTGGGATGAAGGGTTGCTACTTAAGTTGTTGTGACTTATGTCGAGGGCTTGTAAATATCTGAGATTGCCAAAGGAGTCAGGAATAATTCCTGAAAAAGAATTATTCAGCAATTGAACATTAACAAGCTGAGAGGCATTGGTGAGGGAAATGGGGATTGGTCCACTTAATTCGTTTTTTCCAAGAAAAAGGGCTTCAAGGTTTGGAAGTCGGAGGCCGGTGCTTGCCGGAAGCCCTCCAGAGAAGCGATTCATAGCAAGAAAAATGGTCCTTGCAGTTGAGATATTGAAGATGGAGGGAGGGATGGAACCGGTGAAACTATTATTTCCCAAGTATATGAGTTCTAGATTTTGTAGGTTCCCTATCTCATGTGGAAGTCTACCTGCCATAATTACAATATCATTCGATTGTCGATGAATATTTTTTGCATATATTGTTCCATATTTGAACATGCATCAAACGATTAATTACTTTATTCACAATAAAGGAAATGAAAAGGGATTAAGAGATATATATTGCACCTGACAGGCTGTTGGAGGATAGATCAATTTGTTTCAGAAGTGTCAAGTTCCCAATACTTGAAGGAATACTCCCTTCTAAGTTGTTTTCTGTAATGCCTAGCATTTCCAAGTTTGAAAGAAAACCAATCTGCCATGGGATTTGACCTGTAATTAAAAATATAATTAGGAACAAGGATTATGGCTATGCATTTAAAAATTACCTAATTAAAGAAAGATTAAGCAGTGTGCTTTCTGGTACGTGCCTTTGAGATTGTTACCGCCAAGTTGCAATGCATTCAGCATAGTCAAATTTCCAATTCCCATGGGTAAATTCCCCTCAAAAAGATTATTATACAAGTATAGAACTTGTAACTTTTTCAGCTTGAATAAACTAGCTGGAATTTTACCGGAAAGCTGGTTCTTACTCAAATCAAGCACTTGCAACTTCGGAAGATTGTTGTCAAACATATCCGAAGGGAGTTGACCGCTGAGTTTATTTCCGTCGAGAGCAACCATTTCCAATGAAGATATGTTGAAGATTGAGGAAGGTATGGAACCTGAAAGCTGATTTTCATACAAAAATAATATCCTCAACATAGAAAGATTCCCAATTGCGACCGGTATCTTCCCTTGCAGATTATTTGTATTCAACCTCAAAATCTCTAGCTTCGGCAAATTGGACAAAGATGATGGAATCATACCAGTGAAGTTGTTACTATGTAAAAACAAGCTTTGAAGTTGAGAAAAGGAACCAAACCATGATGGGATTTCCCCACTGATGCTGTTGTAACTCAAGTTCATATAGTTCAACCGCCGCAAATTACCCAATTCGTCGGGTAATGAACCATGAAAACTGTTGTTTCCCATGTGAAGCCTGGAGAGGAAAGATAGATTTCCCAATTGAGGTGGGATGGTGCCTACCAGACCCATACCAGCAAGATTCAGAGCCGTGACCCTGACGTGCTGGGATCCGCAAGTGACACCAATCCAATTGCAAACTGACGAAGAACTAGACCAATTTGTCGCTAAAATATTTCGAGGGTCGAAAGTTACATGGGATTTCAATGCAAGAAGAGCCAATTGGTCCGTGGTGATATTGGGTGATTCAATAGACAAGGAAGTAACAAAATGGTGATAAAGAAGCAAAACTGTGAGCGAAAGGATGTAGTGATGAGTATTTCCCATAATGAATAGAATGGAATTGGGTAAGTATTGAACTTAGTGATGATTAATTTTATATATACTTTTGGAAAGTCAATACCTACCAATAGGTCAAGCCCAAATAATATGACTTTATTCCCTTTCCGTTTTCCTTTTTTGGCTTAACTTTAAAAATTTTTTAGTATTTATAGTAACATAAATATATGCAACTTGGGGGAATGGGTTTCTACAAAGAAATGGAGAAATTGATCTACAACTTGCAAAGGCAATCCAGCTTCCTTTCCAATACATATCTAAAGTTCCTTTCTACTTTTCTTTGTATATATTGGATCCACACGTTTCACATAGTCACGGTTTCACACAATAAAATGATGTTAGCACCCTAATAATTTCATGGAGTTAATTTTTTAAGTAAAAGAAAAATGAAAGTCTTCAAAACTTTAATCATTTCATGGAGATTTTCATTTTCTTCTTATTTCTTTAAAGCTAATAATATTGTTGACTGTATAGTGCACATGTATCTCTTTATTGACAGAGCTCAAATTTGAATAATATTGATCTTTTTTTCCCACTTCATCGTACCCGTTCAATATCCTTTAAGAACTTGACTTTGATCTTCTTTAGCTTCGTAGTGATCTCTTTCATATTAAGCCTCTCATCAGGCAATTCTGCTGAACATTCAAGAGCAAGTTGCAAAATGGATGATGCACAGTCCTTTGCTGCAATGATTCCCCTCTGATTCGTGGCATTTAGCAAGTTGGTGTCCACAACATGAATTGGTATGGTAGATGAAAATGAATCTTTCACCCAACTCTTCAAGCTCATTTCTCCTATGAACATTTCATCAGTAGGCTTCTTTCTCGTGAACGTTTCCATCATAAGGATACCGAAACTATACACATCGCCTTTTGTTGAAATGATTCCTTCCGATCCATACTCTGCATATGAATTTAATTAGACTCATAATCAATTAAAAATAACAAATGCTAACTCATAATGAAAAATTAGAAGTATATATCACCTGGTGCCATATACCCAATTGTTGCTATGGTCATGGTTTGAATCATTGATTCTTCGTCGGATATAAGTTTTGCAATTCCAAAATCACTCAAATGTGCAACCATATCTTCATTTAGTAGAACATTGCTGGGTTTTAAGTCACAATGAACCACTGGCGTTGTATGACCATGATGGAGATACTCCAATGCTGATGCAACATCTATCATTATGTTCAACCTTTGCATAATATCCAAGAAATGGTTGTTGGAGTACAACCAATTATCAAGGCTCCCATTCGGCATGAATTCAAGCACCAAGGCTTTGAAATCAATATTAGAGCAGCTACTGATGATTTTGATTAAATTCCTCTGACGAATGTTGCGAAGAACTTCACATTCATTGTCAAAGCTCTTTAAGACTCCTTCCAACTCTAACTTGAACACCTTGACTGCAAATCTCATCCCATCTGAGAGAGTGCCTCGGTATACAGAGCCGAAACTCCCTTTACCAAGCAAGCTGTTTTCACTGAACCCCTCTGTTGCTTTATTGAGCTCTTGGTATGAAATTCGTCTCCATGTTCCTAAAGGTAACAAGTCTTCTTGAGTTGGCAACTTTTCTTTCCTCTTCCTTCTTCGTAAGAAAAAGATAATTGTAGCCAATACTAAAAGTGTAGAGGCAATTGATAATAGTACATAAGTTATGAGCTTAGCAACTGCCTTGGAATTTCTAACAGGTTTAGCTTTGCAACTTGGGACTTTCAATTTAGCTGCACCACACAATCCTTCATTTCCTATAAATGATAGACTTGAGAATTTTGCAAATGATCCTCCGTCAGGAATTTTCCCCTGCAGTCTATTGAAAGAGACATTAAAAAATTTAAGAAAGGGGAGTTTTTCTAAGGACTTGGGAATTTCTCCAGATAGATTATTTCTAGACAAATCCAGGAATTCTAAACCTAACAATTCACCAAATGACTCAGGAATAGAACCTTGAATTCTATTGTTTGATAATGAGAAATGAGTCAAGTCTTTGAGATCCCCAACCCCATTCGGGATATCACCCGATAACTCGTTGTTTGACAGATCAATCTTAGTCACAACCTTCCACTTCCCAATAGAAATTGGAAGAGCACCAGTTAGAGAATTTGAAGACAGGTTTAAGATCAAGACATCATTAAGCTCTGTCAAGGTTGAAGGCATTGAAGTGAACCTGTTGGAGCCTAAAGATAGTTCCCTTAAAGAAATGAGATCACCAAAGCAAGCAGGAATTGCTCCAGAAAAGTTGTTACTTGCCAACATCAAAAAGGCCAACTTATTTAACTGACATGATTCTGATGGGATGGATCCTTCTAACTTATTGTCTTCCACAGAAAACTTTTGCAGCTCTTTTAGTTCACCAATTGTAGTGGGAATTGTTCCAGTCAATTTGTTGTTGTCTAGAATTAGACTTATCAAGCCACTTAAGTTGCCAATTTCTTTAGGAATGCTGCCCGTGATGTTGCAACTAGAAGCAGAGAAGCTCCGAAGAGAACTTGAGAGATTTCCAACAAAACTTGGAAGTTCAAAACTGATCAATGGGTTTTCATCGAATTCCAGGATTTGCAATTCCCTACAACTTGTCAAAGAAGAGAGAAAACTCATTCCAGGGGAAGTCAAATTATTAGACAACAAACCCAGACTCTGTAGATTTCTTAGATTGCCAAGAGTGTCAGGAATGGACCCTGAAAAGGAATTCCTTGGCAAGTCAAGAATAAAAAGCTGAGAGGCATTGGAAATAGAGATTGGGATTGATCCACTGAGTTGATTTTCCCCAAGAAATAGTTGTTCCAGGTTTGGAAGCCAAAGGCCTAAGGTTGATGGAAGATGGCCAGAGAGATAATTTGTATCCAAAGAAATGGCTGACAAAGTTGAAATATTGAAAATTGTGGGAGGAATTGAGCCTGCAAGATTGTTATCTGCCAAATTCAAGATTTGCAGATTCTTTAGATTACCAATCTGGTGTGGTATTGTACCTGCCATAAAGTTGATCAAAGTCTTATATTATTTTGTTCCAAATATTTACAGATAACAGAAGGGGAAATAAGAATTGTCTGCATAGAACTCTTGCAAATATTAATACTCATTATGAAAAAAAAATTATTGGGAAGTAAGTTAGATTCCCAATCAAGCATAAGTTAAATTACCTATTAAGTTAAATTACTAATCTCTTTTTACCTGTGAAGTTGTTAGAGGAACAATCAAGCGTCCCAAGAAGAGTTAGATTCCCAATCTGTTCTGGAAATTGGCCTGCAATATAAAATTCACATCCCCAAAATTAACAAGAACAAAAAGATGGTTAAATTTCAGCAATGGAATTAATATAATGAATGTACCTTCAAAATGGTTCACACCAATTGTCAAAACCTGAAGCATACTCAGATTTCCAATTTCTGCTGGTACACTCCCCTCTAACCGGTTAAATGACAAGGATAAAGCCGTTAACTCCTTGCATTTGAATAAACTGTTTGGAATTCTTCCAGAAAGCATGTTATAGCTGATGAAAAGTCCTGTCAACTTTGGAAGATGATCGAAAATATCCGGAATATGACCAGTGAGATTATTGAAGTTGAAGTTGATTACTTCTAGTGAAAGCAAGTTGAGTGGAATAACAGAGGGTATGGAACCAGAGAGCCAATTATCATTTAGACCAAGTTTCTGCAATGAAGATATATTGAAAATGGAGGAAGGAATCGAACCCGAAAGCTGATTTTTGAACAAGCTCAAAACCTCTAGCTTTGACGAATTGCCTAAAGAAAATGGGATAGAACCGTTGAAATTGTTTTCATACAGATACAAGCTCCGAAGTTCAGTAAAGGAAGTACCGAACCACAATGGGATTTCCCCACTGAAGCTGTTATTGCCAAACTGAATATGTTTAAGCCGACGCAAATTGGCTAATTGGATAGGAAATGTGCCATGGAAACTATTGTTTGTAATGGAAAAAAAAGAAAGGAATGATAAATTTCCTAAGTGGGGTGGAAGAGTGCCTACGAGTTCCAAGCCTGCAAGATTTAAAGCTGTAACTCTTCGGTTTTTGGTTCCGCAACTGACACCGAACCAATTGCAAACAGAGACAGAAGTAGACCAATTGGTTGCTAAAAGATTTTGAGGGTCATGAGTAACATGTTGTTTCAATGCAATAAGAGCAGATTGGTCTGTAATTATGTTGGTTAATTTCATAGAGAAAGTAACCATGGGAGAATGGAACATAATTACCAAAACAAAAAGAACATGGATTAAGCAAGTGTAACCCATTGGATTTTGTAGGTTTCGTAACTGAAACTAGATAATCCTTTCCTTATATAGTACTTATTCGTTTTAGATTGAAAAGGGTGAAGTTCTTGGATCATCTTACAGCAGCCCTTTTCTTGTAAATGGATGTAACAAAAAGTCTATGGCACTAATATTCTGACTTTTCAATTTTGGTTTCTATTGTTAAGTGACTGTGACCCTTTTTTCTTGTCTAGCTTGACAAACAGAAAATTTACAACTTGACAAATGCAAGATCTTGAATGTGGATTTGGGTAAGGTCCGGTAACGGAAAGTTGTGACCACTAGGCAGAGTCACTTTCCCAAATAGAAAAGAATCTCTACAAACATAACAATAATGATGTTCCTATTGACATAGCAGTCCTTGAAGTTTCTCAGAACAAGCAATTATATATAGTCTGAAAAATGCCTTGCAGCAGATCTCCACTAGTGCTTCATATATTTAATTCTTCTTCAGATCTCAGAACAAAAAATGTCCCTTTTTTTTTTCTTTTCTAGCTTGACAAACAGAAAATTACAACTTGACAAATGCAAGATCTTGAATGTGGTATGTGGATTTGGGTAGGTCCGTCGAAGAACGGAAACGGAAAGTTGTGATGAGCACTAGGCTGCAGTCACTTTCCAAATTAAAAAAATCTCTACAACTTAACAATAATGATGTTTCTATTGACATAGCAGTCCCTGAAATTTCTCAGAACAAGCAATAATAATTCATAGTCTTTGTACCCAAAAAATTAATAATATATAGTCTGAGAAATGCCTTGCACTATTACTTCTTCTTTTTTTTTTGGCCACAGCACTATTGCTTCATATATGATATATTTAATTCTTCTTTCATCATGCCAAGAGCATACTGCAATTTCTTCGTAGCAGCATGATGAAAGAAGAGGATAAGGCATGCTGGATTACTATAAATCATACAATGTGCTAAAAAAAGTAGTCTTTGTTTGTGTCCTGGGGGCCATATCCAACTTTACCTTGTTTTATTTCTAACAGTATCCCTCAACAACCGCCGCCACTAAATTTAAGTAATGGGTTCCAAGTTTAAGAGTCTGTTTGGTAGGGAGGAAAGAATTAGAAAGGAAAGGAAATAGCAAGGAAAAGGAATTAGGGAAGAAGGCAAAGGAAATTACATTTCCTCCATCATGTTTGGTAGGAAGGAAAGAAATTAGGAGGGAAATAACAAATTAATTCTTTCCCTTATTTGGTATAGATGAGAAATGGGAGAGAAAGAAACTTTATTTTTATGAAATGACTAATTTATCCTCATTAATAAATTTCTTAAAAAAACCTCATTGATTATTTTCAAATGCAAAATAAAAATTATAAAAAAAACATTATAGAGTTGAATACTTCTATTCCTTCACCATTTTTAATAAAAGAATTATATTCAAATTCACTTTTTTTTCTGTAGTAAATTAATAAGAAAACGTAAATAATTTATACAGTACATTATATAGAAATATTATTATATTTATAATCACTTTTTTTTTTTGTAAAATGCATATAAATTATGGAAACAAGTAACAGACTAGAAGCCCATTTCACACACAC
Organism: Corchorus capsularis; assembly: GCA_001974805.1. Classification (NCBI taxonomy): domain Eukaryota; kingdom Viridiplantae; phylum Streptophyta; class Magnoliopsida; order Malvales; family Malvaceae; genus Corchorus; species Corchorus capsularis. Next base: position 83,576 of record AWWV01011078.1, read on the forward strand.
AAGAAAAAATAGCAGCCCATTTCAAAAAAAAAAAGTAGCAGGCCATTTGATAAAAAAAAAATAGAAGCAGCCCATTGAACCAAAAAAAAATAGCAGTACCAGTTTTGAAAGTTTGAGAAGCCCATAACAAACAAATTGAGAAGTAAATTTGTAATTGAAACAAATTTTAAGGGCATGATAGTCTTTTTAATACACTGAAAGCCCCCTCCCCTTCTTAGATCTGCAATCCGTGTTTCGTGTCGTGTTTACATAGGATATAAACACATATTAGGCCTGACACGAACACGACACGATTAATAATCGTGTCACGAAATCCAAACACGAACACGATACCTGTTTATAAACGTGTACACGAGACACGATACGACATTACACGATTAAAAAGTGTAATAGGTCTTGACACGACATGACACGTTTGACACGATACAATTTTTCAAATATTTCAATTAACTAAACTATATATATAATTATATATATATATATATAATTAAAGATAATTGAATATTATTTTTTATAATAATTATTTGGGTATAATTAGAAATTCAAAATATAAGTTATTTAAGGGTTTTAATTAGGCGTATCTAACGTGTCGTGTAACAGGTCTTTCGTGCCATCGTGTTAACCCGTTAATTAAAGCGTGTCACTCGTGTCTTAAATGTGTTAATCGTGTCTTGATACGATTACGACACGAAACACGATAATCTTAATCGTGTCCGACACGATTCAGACACGAGACATGATAAGCCAAGCACGAACACGGCTAAACGTATCTCATGTCGACCCGTGTCGTGTCGTGTCAGAACACGAATTGCCAGGTCTCCCCCTTCTTTCCCACCATTTCCGTCCGGTTTTGGGCGGAAGTGAAATCTACAGAAATGGACAAGCCATTTCTCTCCCATTTCCCCTCCACTTCTTTCCTTCTATGCATTTCTCCCCTACCAAACAAAAGAACTATTTTCCTTCCTTCCCATTTCTTTCCCCCCGTCTTCTTTCCTTCCCATTTCTTTCGTACCAAACACACTGTAAGGAATGGCTATTTCTTTGGGGCCGTCCAACATTGGTTTCACTTTCATGATTTCTAGTTTTCTACATTGTCCATTTTTGTAGTATGGGAGTAATGGGACCAGGCCGCTTAGACTTTGTTGTGCAATATCCCATTCCTAACATCGCACCAACGATGAGGACAAATATAAAGGGTTAGAGGCCCTGATTGTCAAACCAATCATTATATATAGTCACCCAAAATTCAAAAGTTGAATTCACTTGGATTTTAACAATCCAATCATTTCATTTTTTTTTAACAGAAAACGACAATAAATTATCATATTCAAGAAAGACTAATGATGCAAGGGAAATATTGCAGAGCCAAAGACTAATGCTTATGAAGAAAACCCATTTTACATGTGTTAATTTCCTTGGTACCATAAATCACAAATCACCCTGTTTCATTTTATCTCTACTCAATAATGCCTTACTGTATTCTCATCATGCTAACCACATAAACTTTACAATTGTAAAACTACCGTGGCTAAAATTGCCATAAAATCCAATAACACTCTGCAGTTCATTCAAGTAACTCTTTTTACAGAAGAAATTTGAACGTATTCATCTACCTGATATGATAAAACATTTTTCTTCACATATTTGCTATACAAAGAATCTTCCTATAAGTTCAAAGGGAAAGAATTTTTACTCATTCAATGTGGTTCAAGGCTTTTGGATAAGCATACTTGATGAAGAATGCTCCCGAGTTTCTGGGACAGATATGGAAGAATCAATCCACGGTCCATCCATGGATGTGCTTCTTGGGGGCTCACTATCGTGGGAAAAGATTGAGACATTCGTTTGGCTGTCGTGTGAGAGCAACTCAAAGGCTTTGAATCTTGCATCCTGTTCTGCATCCCTGCGCTTGACTAGCGGAGCTTGGACAGGAATCTTGCCTTCCATCATGTTCACTACAGCAGACATGGATGGCCTTAGAGTGGGAGATGGATTGGTGCACAAAAGGGCCAAGTTAAGCATCCTTGATGCCTCTTCTTTCGAGAAGTGTGAACCGAGACTTGGATCAACGAGCTCTAAAAGGTTTCCTTGCTCTTGCAGGACATATGCCTAAAAGTCACATTTCAACCAAAAAGTTAGGTAGTGTTACAGATTAAATCAGATAAAAAATTCATCCTCTATTGGTTGAAAAGGCAAAAGCTGATAAGTATAGCTTACCCAATCAAGGAGATAAACAAACTCCTCCTTAGGCCTGTAATTTGTGTTGCTCTTCCCACTGACAATCTCCAATAGAACAACACCAAAGCTATAAACATCTGCCTTGTCAGTCAAGTAACCCCTCATTGCATACTCCGGCGCCATGTAACCTCTGGAGGAGAAATATACAGAAATGTCAAGTATAGCACTAGAGAACATGAAGCCTCAGAGAGAAACTTATAACAAAAACCTTTTAATGACAGAAAATGCAGGGGAAATGAGACTCACATTGTACCGGCTATCCTAGTGCTGATATGGGTGTTTTCTTCTTCATCAAGCTTGGCTAATCCAAAATCAGAGATCTTAGCATTTAAGTCCTTATCAAGCAGCACATTTGTCGCCTTAATGTCTCTGTGAACAATTTTTAGTCTGGACTCCTCATGAAGATAAGCTAGACCTTTTGCTATTCCCATGCAAATTTTCTTTCTCCTTGACCAATCCAAGGTAATACGTTGATCATCGCGACCTGAACAGAAATGATGAAAGAAAATCAGGGAATATTCATGATAATCTTTCTTATAATAGTTTAAGATGCAAGGTTAGATGTTTACCAAAAAGAGCACGAGCAAGACTGTTGTTCTCCAAGTACTCGTATACCAGCAACAATTGATTCCCTTCAATACAACAACCATAAAGCTTCACAAGGTTTTGATGTTGCAGTGCAGAAATCATCCCTATCTCATTCACAAATTCACGATTTCCCTGCTTAGATTTGGAGGATAGCTGCTTAACTGCAATGACGGTGCCATCTGACAGTACACCCTACAATGAAGCAGAAAAAACTTTTCAGAGATGGTTCAAAACAATCTGTTTTCCTTTTAAGCAGTATAACATTGTATGCTTCATAAACTAGACACTTCATTGTATATTGTATATAAAAATAAAAGCCAGGGTTTCCAATCTTAGACTAAGATGCTAACAGTTATTACCTTGTAAACTGGCCCAAATCCTCCTTCACCAATCTTATTTGCAGAATCAAAGTTATTGGTAGCAGCCTTAATTTGCTTTAAGCTGAAATACCCAGTTTGAAGATCTAGTCCATGAAGTTCTGTGGTATGAACAGATCAAAGGTTAGCCAATGATAACAGTTTCTTCTCTTCCTTTTGTAGTAACAATCAAAGGCTTAAGCCATATTATGCACATATTTCTTTCATTCAAGGCCTTACCATTGTTTTCATCATGTTTGCCCCCCAAGTAACCAGTCAGACGGAGGATAATCAATACCAAGATGACAATCACACACGAACCAATCACGATGCCAGCAATGATTCCAGCTGATAACCCTTCTCCGGTGTCAACCTTAAAGTCTAATAGAATAAATAGGAGTTAAAACAATGACAAATTAAAGATTAAAATGCACAAAATTCTTCGATATGATATGTACTTACTAGGAGTTATTGAGATAGCAGATATAAGCGGTCCATAGACCCCTCTGTCAGGAATGGCAGTTGTTCCCTTCCCTCTCCAGTACAAGTGAATCTCTAGAGTACTTCCGTTCACATCAACATTGATTTCCTTGGTGATACCTATACCCACACCACCAGCTTCCTCCATAATATTGAAATTTTCCAAAAATACCTTCCCCTGCAGAAAAATGAAATTAGAATTTGAGACCAACAAACTTTTATGTTTAAACATACCATGAAGAGAAAGGAAACACACTTCTAATCAAACTTAAAGTAATATCTACCAACTTAAACGACAAAATCAAAGGTCTATGAACATAGCTACTGAATACTTACTTGAATTGATACATCAAATATGCGCCTACCAAGACTTGGAAATGTCTCATTAGCAAAATACATTATTTCAGCAAAGTGTAGCCTAACTTTGTAATTTCCTCGTAACAAGCACAAGCCGTAGTATTTCAGTGATTGAGGTGCAAGGCGTGCACTTTTATAGAAGTCTGAACCATTCACAGCAGATGAAGTTCTTGCAATGTAACCAGCATGATCGTTGCCCAAATAAACCCCTGTACTACTATAACCCCACTTATTTGCTGGATTAAAAAAGGTTGATGGACCACCGGCACTTAGGTCCTCTTCATAGTCATTTCCATCAACTTCCATATGCTCGCCTCCACAATTAATGAAAATAGTATGATCTGCAAAAAGAACAGCAATGATATGTCATGGAAACTTCTAACAGCAAGCACAAGAAGATCGAATTTGACAAAAAGAAGTAATACTTACGATTTGGACTTCTGGGGCAAGGAAGGTCCTTCTTTGAGCACCAATCAACTCTGCCAATTATATATATGATTTCAGCATCCGTTTATAGTTCTCTAATTCAATTGGAAAAATGGAGAGGAAAATAAAATACTAAAAGGCGATAAAACTTACGAGTTGCTATCCGAGGAAGAGGAACCGGAACTGGAAATTAGGTTCCTGTTACATGACAAAGGATGATTTTTGAGAATATAGAATAGAATACTTTAGCAATAGAAAGAAACTTAATGGATCTTGACAAGTTAGCAAATATAAGAGGCTTACACGCTTGTCTGTTGGCAACCTCTTTGGATTGAAGATGTGAAGTTATTGTAAGACAAATCTCTGTAATGAATACGTCAAAATGAATTAGTAAACTTTAAAAAAAGGAAACTATCTAAGTCTGAACATTGTCACTAACATAAAACAAAATGCCTATAGGCGATGGTACTGACATGTTATCTTTGCTATCAAATATCCAATTTGATATTCCTCCAGTCAAAGAGTTGTTATTCAGAAACCTACATAAAAAAATATATATATAATAATAAATAAATAAATAAATTCACATCTCTCTTTTAGTTTTAGTCATAGAAGAAGCAAAAGAAATAAATTTATCAGCATAGACTACTGAAATAACTTAATTTTTTATCAACTTACCAGTACTGTAATTTTGTCAAATTCTCAAGTGTATCTGGGATTTGTCCAGTTAAGCGGTTGAAGCTCAGGTCCCTAAACAGAAGTTCATGTCAACATAAATCAGTACCATAATCTATCAACCAAATATTCTGGCAAATTTGAGTCCAATCACACACAATCATTCATGAGAAATAATCAAACTCTTCAAGAAAATTTAGGAATAATTACTAACATCTTAAGCATATTTTATCTGTTTTTTGATGAGCATCTGAATCAATAATCAAGATGAAGTGACAGAGTAGTGGACTTCTGAAACCATCCAAAATGTTCTTATTGCTGTTCATAACTTATTTTTTGTTTGAAAATGGGTGGCAAAATATTCTGATGCTATAGTCAATACTTTTACTATTATCTTCTATATGGAAAACCAAACCAAGAAATCATGATTCTTCAATGAAAGCAAGTATGCAACTTACAATGTTTTTAATGGTGTCATTTGCCCTATATATGAAGGGATTGAACCAGTAATCGAGCAATTTCTTAGTACCCTGAGTCAGAAAATCAGAACAAAACTTCTGATGAGCCAAACATAATACTAATATACAAATTACATGGAAAAACTTCATCATGGTCCTTGACTTACAATTCCTCCATATTCATTCCCTCCAAATTAGGGAATTCTGAACTTGACCCGCCCAAATCAGATATCCTCCTGAAAATGATTAGATATTAGGAAATCAATGTCTCTGTTGCCAAACAGAATAAATGAACGAAATTAATATATAGGAGGCAAGAACACTCACAACTCTGTTAAGTTTTTTAACTCAGATATAGTAGAAGGAATTGGCCCTTCCATTGATGTGCCTTGCAAATCCCTGCAGGAAGATAAAATTTCTTAAATAACAATAAGAAGGTGGAATTTGGTCCAAATACTAAGTTTCTCAAATTATAATATGCATTAGATACTCACAGTCTGGCTAATTTGGTCCAATTCCCAATGAAAGTAGGTATCTTGCCTGACAAACTACTTCCATCTATCCGGCTGCAAGAAGAATTTCAGAAGGTCAGGATTTTTGCAAAACAATATGATCAATCATCAGTCTCACATTGAATACAACACTCACAAATCTGTTAAGTTCTTCAAAATTCCAAATGATTCGGGTATTGTGCCCGTAAAATTGTTCGCGGAAAGAAGACTGCAGACATGGAAAAGTAGTCAGTTATGAATTATATCAAAAGGAATATAGAATAAGAAAATGAAATATTAAGGTTGAGAAAAGAATTTACAGTCTACTCAAGTGGCCTAGGTTTCCTAGGTTGGAAGGGAGAGGCCCTCCAAGCAGATTATTTTCCAAAATCCTGAACATGCAAATTCATTTGGAATTAATATATCATAAACAAACAAATCCTTTTAATCAGGAAGAGAAGTTATATATAAATCATGACTTACAGCTCAGTAAGTGTAGAAATATCACCAATTTCTGGAGGAATTGAACCACTAAGACGGTTACCCAAAGCTGAGCTGCAGCAGTTACAAAAGAAGAACCAATTATATAAGTTCATTGATGGCTAAAAGATCAAATAAGCAACATATATAGAAATGAAGAGAATGGACTTACAAACTGGTGAGAGAGGAGAGCTGAGACAAACTTGATGGAATTGATCCATTAAGATAGTTGCGAGTGAAATCACTGTTCAACAATGGAAGAAAGATTAAGTAGTTTCCAGTATAAAGTACTTAATCTGGAAAAACAATATAAAGTAAAGAATGAATTAATGAAGCATTGAATTCCTACTATAGAAAAACAAATCCAAATCACTTACATTGCTTGCAGATGAGTAAGATTTCCCAATTCAGGTGGTAGAATTCCAGTCAAATTGTGGCCCTTAATCAGACTGTTATAGCCAAAGATTTAAAAAAAGTTAATAAAATAAGAATCTAGCAAGCCTAAATACCATTGGTCTTGGGAATCAAGAACATTTCTCATAGAGTGAATTACAGAAAGAAAAGAGTTCATACATTTGAGTGACATGGCAAATAGTGTTGTTGCCATCAGAACAATCACATGCAACACTGCTGAGAATAAGTCTATCAACTATGGTATAGTTCCATCGAGTCTCATTGCAAAAGGTTTGGCTGATGCTAGTAGCATTCGGATGCTGCAGTTTCGAAAATACAGTTTGAAGAGTTTCAACTGTTGCAGACAAGGTAGAGAGTAATCAGTAATTACACAACCATTATCACTATACAATTTTTGAATAAATCAGAGTCAAATTTTAAAAAAATTTCCCATTGGAGGCGTGAAATAAATGCAAAGTGCAAACAATAAGTAGTAGTAGTTGGGAAGTATTGCCATCAGATTTGGACCAAGAGAAAATTCTGAGTAAAAGTCAAAGCCAAATAAAATAATATTCAGATTTGACCAATTGCAGTAACAGTAGACTGTAGACACCATGGTCAAAACTCAGGATGCTGTTTTTCTCATTGTAATGTCAAAAGTGTTCAAATTTCACCAAAAACTAAAGAGATATAATCAAAAACCAGAGTCCAGCTCAATAATTTTACTATAAAAATTCATAAAGCAATTTATTAATTCCCATCTAAATCCAAAAGCCAACTCATTGCCAGCCCATTGGCTATAATGTATTCTAATTAAAAATGCAGCATGAAGTCAGATTACACTGTATCTGACGAACAACATTGCAAAATATGATTGCTAATGTAATCATATAAAATCAATTAATAATATGATTGCTATATATATATATAATTTAATTACTGATGTAAAATCATATTAATTTAAGTGTTTAAGAAAATCACATCACATAAACTAAAAACTGCAAATGAACATATGAAGAACAATGATTATCTTTGGCATGAAAAAGGTTGCATGTGATTTGTTAATGGGGAATTGATTGGATAAGTTAAGTTCTGACAATGATTTCAGAAATATCTCATTCTTGACCAGATCAACTTGTAAAAGTAATACAAAAGCAGGTAGGGAAAAGTTCCAATCCTAAGCCAAAAAGTGGGGCCATCTGCCATTACCAAATAAATGCATGGAGTGGACCAGACAAAAAGGTGATTAAGATTAAGAATGTCTATATCTATATTCTATATTTCTGAAAGTAACATCACCTTGAAAGTAAACTTCTCCCTTTCAATATATAATAACTTGTCCATTAGCAAATGCTAATTGAAATAATGAACTTAACATATTTAGAAGCAGAGATAAACAAAAATGGAAGACATGGCAATGCAGGAGGGGAATCAGATTCTTCATCACCTTATTTTGAATGCAGTTGACAGATAATCAAAGACAATAAGCAATTCAACTAATTAAAAAATATTCCTTATGCTAATTATCTGTTTGCTTGCTTAGATGATATTAAAAGTTCGAAAAATATCTTAAGAATTTTGTTTCTTTATATAACATTTTCTTTAAAAATTCATTGATTTTCCCAGAAATGGAAGATGATATACCTTAAAGCAAAATTGCATTAGTCTAAGAAAACCCATCACAGAAAGTAGAGTCATGATTAATGCAAAGGAGTAAAAACAAAATACTAAACTCTTTTTTGTGGGAAGAACAGAGTAGGAAAAGGAAGATAATTAAGAATTCTCAACTTTAATAAACTCTTTTAAACGATTCCAAGAGTTCTTGTTCTTTACGTAAGACGTGTTCACGAATCAACCAATCAAATATAAAGAGAGAGGATAAAAGAGTCCAATTTTCCATCCAATTTGTAATTTTTTGACTAGAAATTCCCAGTGACCAAACAGAGCTATCTGACAACAGATCATACAAGAACAAAGAAGAGAAAAAACAGAGTTTATCCCAAATGCCAAAACATCATTGTTTTCATACAATTTTCTCATCACAAAACAAAAACATAAAGCATTGCATGTAATAAAACACTTATTATTCAAAATTTAACTCCATTATGCTTCAAATTTGTTGGCAAGGAGAAACAGAGAAATTAAAGAAACAAAATTTCCTAAGTTGCATACAGCATATAGCAAAAAAATACACTTCTAAGAAAGTGGACACCTAGAGACTAAGAAAATAAAGAGAAAATGAAAATTTATAATTCCTTCCCTAATCTCTTCAACTCCTCTGTAATCAAACAGAGCAAGTTCAATTCAAACAGGAATAACACACAAACCCTTTAACAATTATAATCACTTTTTCCCTTGAATTCTCAGAAACCAAACAGAGCAAGATAAACTTAAACAGTAATAACTAAATAGATAGAGAAACATACACTATACTAGAAGAACATAAAGAAGGTTTGAAATAAAAGTCAGTAAGTTGTTTTACATACCTTCAGTTTCAGGCAGAAGTTGAGCATTTGATCCAAACCCAGTAAAGCAATTCAGAGCCAAAAACCCCAGAAAAAGAACAGAAACCATCTTAGATACAGAGAAAACAAACCCCATTTTCCTCTTCTCCAAACCCCAAACTTTTCTCTCTAAACCCTATCAAACTAAAACAAACAGGAAAGAGACAAAACAAAAGTAACGTTATAAACAAAAGCAAAACACAATGTTTCTATATATATGTTCTCTGAAGGTTCAACTGTGAGTTAAAAGTGGAGTTGGTAATGGTTATGTAAGAGATGGAGGCAAAGTAAAGAAGGGTTAAATAAGAAGAAGGTCGTTTTAATTGAAAGAAAAGCAAACGTGAGAAAAGGAACATAAGTTTTTTATGTCTTAGTTTATTTTGCAGATCTTTTTATGGGGTTTTTTTAATGTAAAAGAGAAGACAAAGACAAAGAGGTGAGTAAATGAATAAGACTGAGGAATGGTAGATGGGATGGGATTGGGGGAAGAAGAAGCCGCCGAGTGAGGCTTTCTATATCAGCGGGCGCTGTCTTGGAAGAAAGAAACTGCTACAGTTAACACGCTTTGCTTTTTCTGACGGCTGCCGGCATTATATGCATCATTACATTGTACAATAAAATTTTATTACATTATTATCTTTTCAAATATTTCTTCAAAAAAAAAATTAATATGTATCGTATAAATATATAAATGGATAAAAAAAATTCAAAAAAGGGTTGATATAGCTAGGTTTTTTTTTTAAATGTAATTAGGGTTAATTTTCTAGGTGATGATATGTGATGTCAAGCAAAAGGAAACTCTTCCAAATCTATCATATTGAATTATTAGATTTAGTTGGCAAAAAAAAAAGATTTAGAATAGTAAACGCAAAAGATAAGATATGGAGATGGGCAGAGAATACGTTTTTTTTACATATAAAAATGAGGTTATCTTTTTTAAATTGTTTTTTTTTTGGTAAAATCTTTTTTTAATTGTTAAATATTAAAACAATAAGATCCTAGATTTCTAATCTATTGCGGCGTTGGCCAAAGAAAAAACTTTTGTGGCAAATTATTTTATGGCATTATTGGTGACATAAATGGACCATGGTCCATGGATTTCATGGTCAAAAAGATGGGGGTCGAGCTCTAGGCAAGTTCCTACATTTTCCTCCAAGAGCTGGCAAAATCAGAAATTGAATGCAATTGAATAAGTGACTCCATATATAATTTGAGAGTTGAGACAATTTTATTTTATAATAAAGGGGATTGTAGTTATTTTTGTAAATCAAATATTGGAGTTAGAAATTTCCAAAAAAAATATTGGAGTTAGAAATTTCAATTTCTTTGGGGATACATCGACGGTTTCTCCACGAATGCATATAAACTGCTCTGACTAGATTTTTCTTAAAGCATTTGTTAAACAATATGTAGCAACCACTTGAAAATTAAGATAATTATTGTACTTCCAAGGTCTTCTATCTGGTTTTGTTAGCCAATTGATAACCACTTAAGAATCGCTCTCAAGGATGAGTTCGGGGACGGAAATGGTTGTGCTTCAATGATTATATAGACGAAACTTCCACCATTGCAAGGAGTTGGATGAGGTTATTGTAAAATGGCTAAAATCCCAATTTAAAGGCATATAATCTTTTCCGAAAATCTTAAAAAAGGGTCAAACCTTCTAAAAAGGTCATTTAAGGGTCCAATGTCTTTAAATCAGGTCAATTAAGGGCATCATATGTTGACACGTGTCAAATAATATAATTTTCTAACTGTTAGATTAGTCTTCATTGGCCCTTTATTGACCCTATTTGATAATGTTAGCCCTTAAATAACCATTTCAGAAGGTGCCTCTTATTTAAGATTTTCGATGAAGGTTAGACTCAGATTGAGATTTTAACCTTATAAAATTAACAATTCCAAACACTTTGTTATTAAAAATCACCTCTCCCAAAAGAATTATTGTGTATAGCTCCTTTAATTCTAGCAGGTCCAGGTTTCTATCCATGTCAACATTAATATTCCATAATATCAATTAGTAGGAGGGCAAGAAGTGATTATGCAACAAGGGCTTCCAAAAGATCACACAGCATTAATATTTCACTTGAGTTTTGGCCCATAATTATTTAATAGACCATCAGTGGAGTTTAGTAGACTACACTTTGCAAGGTTAAGGGTTGACATGTGTGTTTTAGGGAATAGTTTTGAATTTTAAAAACAAAATTAAATCAGAAAATAGGTATGTGTCAACTCCTCACCCCGCTTGTGGAGTCCAAATCTTACATTGTCAGTGTATCAAATAATAACCCATCATTATTCCTTTTCATTTTTGTATAAACCCCTTAATATTGGTATGTAATCACATAGGACCATAAACTAATCTAGAGAGTTATGTCCAACTTTAAAGTTCAAATATAGGGAAACTCTCCCATGGTATATATTCTTCATTCATAAAATTAAAAAATAAGAACTTGTTTAAAGGGTAATAGACTTAAAACTCAAGATTATAACATATGATATCTATTTTTTTTGGCGTCATATCTAGTATTAATTTAGTATGTCTATTTTATCAATACTAGTTATCACTTTCACGTGCCTTGCACGTGGCACGTGACCTAATATGTTTTAATTATATTAAAATTAAAATCTTAAGTATACTATTAGTTCATCCTAAAGAAGTCTATTAGCTGGCAAAATTTCACTCGAGTATGGGTATCCGACTCGATCGCCTAAAGCCAAACCTTATCCAACCCGATTCGACCAAAAAATCCGCTCAATCCGAAAATGATATGACTCAGCCTCAAATCCTTAATGACCCAAACTTAAAACATTCCGAATCAGATGAATCCGATAGATTAATCCGAAATTACCCGAATCGGGATTAATTATATTTAAATAACCCGAATCCGAAAATAATTGAACCTGAACATCGGAGGCTCAAACCTGAAATTATCTGAACCATATGACCCGAAACTGAAAAAGACCCGAACCAAAATTGATCCAAACACAAATGACCCGACATTTGAGCGATCCGAATCCGACCCAACCTAAAACCAAAAATTAACCGAACTCTTATAACCCAAAATTTTCTTAACCCAAAACTAACCTAATCCAGATAACCGAACCCAAATCCAAACCGACCAGCTCATTTGTATATACATTGGATTTTACTGACAAAGTAACAAAAGAAATTATCCCACACAAAGAAATTATTAACAAAATAAAATAGCAAATTTAAACCCACATTAACGGTTACATTTGTCTAGCAAAAAATTAATCATAAATCAAATAAAATAATTGCGCATTATGGAAATAATATATTTTAATCATAAAACATTAAACTATCAAATAGAACATATCAATCACAATAACCTTTTAAATTAAAAATAAAATAATTATAAAATATTGAATTTAATTAAATGAAAATAGAGTTTTTGGTAGAATAAAACTGTATATTAAAAATTTTAATATATCCAATTTTTATTGAAAAATAGTAAATTGGTAAAAATAAAGAAATAAAGAAATTAGATTTAATAATTGAATAAAAATAGAGTTTTTAGTAGAATAAAACTACAACCATTTAAGCAAGGGCAATTAAGAGATCTATTCAAAAAAATAAGGATATAATGGTCGATTCAAAAGTTTCTCAAAATTCGTATTTTTATATATAGTATAGATAGATTTAAGGAAACAAACTAATTAATGGAAATTTATTCTTTATTTCTTAATGGGATATTGTATCAAAAAGATTTCCTCAATGGAATAAACATTTGTTACTATATACTATATGTTTTCCTTCTTGTGTAACTTATTACGCCTTGGACCACAAGATTTTTTGGTTGATATAAATATATACCAACAGTTGAAGTTAATCACTTGAATTCAAAATTTTTCTTTCACCCAAAAAAGAATTCAAAATTTTTCCTTGTAATTATTAATTAAATATAATAAGTATAAGTATATAATGTTTGCTTAAAGAAAAGGTTAAGATAATAGAAAAGCAAAATGAAGAGGAAGATACATGGAAGAGGAGAGAAAAGTAGAAGACAAGGGAAAATTTTGCAATTTATCCATGTGCAACTTTTGACCATGTCCGTGCCACATTTTCAAGGCAGCAGAACCTTGATTTTAATTTTTTACCAGATTCAATTCAAAACCAAAGATTAATCAAAAAGATGGTCAAATTTATAAACAGAAATACATAAAGGGTCTTAAAATTTAATAAAACTACTAGTAATATATATTTGGCCCTTATAATCATCATCCTAATCATCATCGCTTAAACTTTTGGAATAGTAGGTAAGATTTTGAATTGAAATTTCTTAATCAACTCTAAATCTGGAAAGTTGAGAACTAAAACTTTACGTGCTTGATCCGCGTACGAACCGTACCAAATTAAATTATAATCTAGAACTTCCCGGCCGCGCTTCACGTGCGGTTATTTTATTTTATAAATACTTTTAAGAAAATTTAGTTAAAAAATGAAATTTAGAAATTTCAGTTAAGAAATGAAATTTTGTTGTTAAATGATAACAAAACAAAGCAATGGAGTAAAATTGAAGTATGGAAAAGACAAGAGAATAGAGAGACAATAGACTATGGAGAATAAGAAAATATGAAGAATGAGACAAATTGTTCTCATTCATCTTATTCCATAACAAAGTAAGTGATCTATTTATAGGTACATAGATACATTACCATCAATATAAGGGGATGAACTTAGCACATAGGTATATGTGTATGAATGAACCAAGTTATTAATCTTATCCATGTTTTAATTAGATTCATGGACATACTCAACAATCAACATACATGTATATTCATAACAAATTTATAATTATTTGATAATTTATTTTATATAGGGAAGGGGATGAATGTCTTTTAATTTTTCCAAACTAAATGAATACAAATATAATTATAAACAAAAAATTAGAAAATTAACTATTGACTTGTCAAAGAAACCAAATGTCAAGTGGCACTCAATGAGGGTCTTGTACATAAAATTAATAGTAGGTTTAACTAGTAAATAATAATAGTAAATCGTACTAGTAATTAGTAGACCTTAAATTTTAATTAATTATTAATTACTACTAGAAGTCAATAATTATTACTATTTTATATTTTATATATATATATATATATACTGTTGTTTGCAATTTATTGGAATTTTATATTCAATTTATCGGAATTGAATGGGCTGAATCACGCTATATGTAGTACTATGAAGGGGAAAAAAACACTTATAGCCCAGAGGATTTGGATCCTCTCCTTTTTGATCATTTTCTTTCTTTCTTTCTTTAGGGTACAATAATCAGATAAGTCTCATTATAGTTAGATATATGATATATGATATATCTCTATAATCTTTATACAATTAGATAATTCGATGAAAAATCACAACTATAAAGTGTGTCCACTACCTTAATATAAATGTAACCAACTAATTAGCCTATACATAAAGTTGGATAAATCCACATGTAGTGGTACTTAAACTTAAGACCTCATGGTTCAGGTACAATGCACCTATATATAGATTAAGCTAACAACTAAGTGTTAGATTCTAAAGCTCTTATATCATATAGATTATAATCATTTTAATTAAAATATAGTGTAAACCATTTTGAAGCAAACTCTAATCTTACAAATGAACAAAATAGACGTTGAGAAATATCCTTTCCTCTATATGAGTCTATTGTAACTTGTATTAATTGAGACCTATATATGGATACTACTAGAGTAGAGAGTTTGTACAAAAAGAAAGTATAAACTTACAATAATCCCCCACTTGAATAATTAGAGTGCCAAAAAATGATTGTGAATCATAATGTAATTGTTGATTAAATGAGTCAAACCAAGGGGTGGATAATTGGTCTTTTTTTGGTACATGGATATATAATTGGTCTTTGACATCTCATATATATTCCAAAGGAAAACCTATAAATAACCCAAGTTGTGTGATTGCCCAAGAACTAAGAAACATTTCTTTTTACATAATTATTAATTTATTATTATATATATAGTTGAAGTCCATAATATTTTACCACAATTTGGCCATAGAGATGAAAATATGATCAGTTGACTTAAGAACATGGATCGCAAAACCAGAGCTGTCACCAGCAAATTTTCCGGCAAAGGTGTCGTTGGAACTTGGAAATTATTAGTAAATTTCATTTTGATCAATATCTTTACAATTTCGTACGTATATATACAAAATCATATTCTCATTACCATGGGCAACTTTTCATGGATTCTTTGCTCACTGTCTATATATATCATCATTAATTAATACAATAAGCAATCGCTTAATTACAAAATTTATCGGGCATTAATTAAGATTTAACCCTGTTAAATTAAAACATTAAAAAAGGATTAAAATATAGTATATGCATACCTTATAGGAAAAAATTCGATTCTTAAAAGATTTAGAAAGGGAACGGCTCTTCGTCCAGTGGCCAAGAGATTTTAGGAGCTCTTCTCGTAATCCGTCTTGCATACAAAACAAGCCCGACCCTATCAGTACCCACGCGTTTATGTCTCAATCCATACGCGTAATACATCTTTGAAGTGATTGTGAAATTTTAGTCAATTTTTGGTGAAGAATCCAAAATTCAAACCAAACAAAAATTCTCATTAAATTTCATTTTGGCGAGCTTATTGTTTGTTTGAAGCTGTGGAACAAAAAATCAAAAAGATTTTTGTAATTTATTTATTTATATAAAAATGGGTAATTACTCAATTAAAATGTACAATTGCTTTTTTTTTTTTCAAAATAGTTGCAATACCTTAGCCATTTCCCTCAAACTACCAGATGATCTATAAAAATGACATCCACTGCCATAATTTTCCCTATGTTTTTCCAATTATTTCCCCTTTTCCCACCTAATATATGAATATATTTAGGAATCTTGAACTAGAGACCAAAAATGTATTCATCTTATTATGACATGTATATCACTATACACAAAAGCAACATAACATGAGTTTCAGTGTCCATCCTTATCAATGAGGGGGTATTATGCAACTTGTTATTAGTATTTGGATATATTAGGTAATACGTGGGGCTACACGCAAAATTGTTTATATTTATATATAGTAGTCATATTAAAAATAAAAATGCAATAATAGTTGACTTGATATTTTTTACTAGTTCTCTTCGAGGTCCACTCCTCTCTATCTTCAAAACTGTACTATATCTAAGAGCAAACAATTAAACCCCAAAAAGTCTTCTTTCTATTTGTCTCCTTTTCAATTTCCCATTCTTTTCATTAACTTCTCTTCCAACCAACCCTTCTTATTGTATCTACCTTAAACTTCTATTCCATGTTCAAATTCTAATGTCATGAATTGAATTTTCTCTCTGAAAGAAGTACAAGAATATTATTATAGGAAAATGTTCATTCCTCGGTTTCGTCTTGCTTCATTAATCCTTCTTCTAACCATTTGCATTTCAACTACTACTTTGGTATTTGGAGCTACACTTCCGAAAGATGAAGGTTTTTCTAATTTTTCTTTTACTTAATTTGTTTTGAAGTACTTATATATAGGTATATATTATGAAATATTGCATGGATTAATTAAGTAGTAATTTGTTTGAATAATATTTTTGCAGTGGAAAATTTGCGAGAGATAGCGAAGAGATTAGGGAAGAGAGAGTGGAACTTCAGCGTGGATCCTTGCAGTGGAGAAGAAGGATGGGCTACACTTAATCCGGTGAAAGGCTTCGAAAATGCCGTCACCTGCAATTGCTCCTTCTCCAGTGCCACCCTTTGCCACGTCGTTAGCATGTACCACCTCTCTCTTTCTTTCCTTTTTTTTTTTGACTTTCCATCCGTTGATATTTAATTAGCCTAGCTATAAGAAAACCAAAATAAAATAACAAGATTACTATAGTAATTAACAGTTACTCAAAACCTAATTAATTAGCCGATCATTATTTCTTTAAGTTAATTTAAGAGTACTGTTGAATTGAGGTTCGAACTCCAAATATAAAAAAACTTCTCCAACATTTAAAAAAAAAACTATTGCAATTTGTCTAAAAAAAAAAAAACTTCTCCAACAATATTATGTTTTTCCATTCACAAGATTTGTATCTGAATCTAATGTGAACTCTTTCAATTCAATCCTATAAACCTATAAGCGCGTTGGTTCGTCTGACCCAACTTATTTAACAATTTATTTAATGAAAAAAAGTTTAAGTTGTGCTAAATGAAAAATCCAGAATTATCTTTTAGTTGTTTTTGAACTAAAAGGGTAAAAGTACACAATTAGTCCCTGAAGTGGTGGGATATGTGCAAATAGGTCTCTCAAATGAAAAAATGAGCAATTGGCTCCCTGAAATGGAGTTAACGGAACAATTGAGTCCATGTCGTTATAAACCGTCAAGGAATCCATCAAATTGGCTTATGTGGCATTAACGTCATTAAATCTAATCGATGTGTTTTTGAACTAAAAGTCGGAAGCTCTAAATTAGAATTTTTATCATAAAAGCTTTAAGTTAGGTCAAAGCGCCCTTAATTATTAACCCCTTGAATCTAATGGTCTCTTTCTTAGCATTTGCTATTGTGCTTGTCATTGTCACGTATGAACTTTAGAATTTATATAGAAAGCTAGCTATAGCTTTTGCAATTGATTGGCTTGCCGAAAATTTACGTACATTAATGTCTTGATTTGAGATTAGACTAGACGTGAAACGTGAATCATCATTATATTCCAAGTTCATGCATAAATTAACTTAATTAATTGGAACTTCTTTAGAAAAATGACAAAAGGATGGAGAAAAACAACAAAAACGACAACGACAATAAAGGTGTATAACATTTAGCCAAGTTGTCGTTTCTGAATCTCTACGTGCTCTCAAAACAGGTAGTAAAGCCCACTAGTGTTGACTTTGACTTGCACGGCATGTTACTATGTTATAGAGTACCTTTCTCTAGTCTAGTGATAGACATAGTCTCTTCTAATTCACTCTTCTTCCGAGAATCCAATGCCAAGTAGTAGATAAATAAATATAAGCTCATCAATCTTTTTTGTTTAAATCCAGGGAAATTGATTTAAAATTCAATGAATTTTCTAAAAAACACTAAATTTAGTTCTGTTTTTTATAAACTCACTAAATCAATTACTAATATAAGGTACTAGTAACAAATCAGAATATAAGGTACTAGTAGTACTAGTTACTTGTAATTAATTGTTATCCAAAGATCAAAGGGCTGTCTAGACAATAATTTTTGTATTTAAATTAACTATATTTCCATAAAATTAAAAAATGAACAATTACATTAACTCGTCGAATACTCATGTGGGTCAAATGGGCATACCATAGCTATGGATATACAGTAGTTATGTGGGCCTACCATTTAGAAGAAGGCTTGGATTCGAACTCAATAGGTTCAATAGTTTTCCTGTGCTGGTGACTCGTGAGTCAACTCACCAGCTAGTTAATCTTAAACTGGGTTATGGTCAATTAAGTCCAATAGTTATAGTTTACTGCAGTTTACCTTCTTCTGCCTTGAACTCATTAATTAATCTTTCATTACTTTTGGCTTTGCTTGATCCTCTGGAGATTTTTTTTAAATGTAAAAATGTATAACGGTGAAGAATTTATAAACTCTTTCTAAAACTTGAAAAATTAACTTGAAGAAAACTTGAAAGATTTAGTCTCATATGAAACCAATGGGCTTTAGTCTAATGTAAGAATAGGGTTTGTCTATACCAACGGCATGCATGCGTAGGTATATACATAGCCTATTCTGACAGTAAGAAAAAGCCGTCAGTATAACCCTCCTATACCTACGGAATTTGACCGTTGGTATAGCTTAGCGTTGGTATATGGCATTAGTGCATGCAAGTGCAACATTCAGCATTAACACCCACAATTTTGTATTGGAAATTTGAAACAGAGTGCTTAAGTCACAGAATCTCCCAGGCTCTCTCCCTAAAGAATTGGTCAACTTCCCTTACCTCCAAGAAATGTAAGTTTCATTAATTTCCCAATCCTTTTCATGGGGTTTTTTTTTTTCTTCCCTCTTTCTGATAACTATAACTAACTTAACTGTCAATTTTCCTACAGTGATCTCAGCCGCAACTTCCTTAATGGCACCATACCTGCAGAGTGGGGTTCCATGCAACTTGTTAACATGTATGTCTTCTTTCTATATCATACATTTCTGATTCTAATTGCTTTATTCTTTTTGTTATGGTGAAATTTGTAACATGAGCATTGTTCTGCAGTTCTATTCTTGGAAATCGCCTTACAGGGCCAATCCCAAAAGAGCTCGGAAATATAACTACTCTCAAAAGCATGTGAGTTATTGATAACCCATTTTCTCCAATTCATTACTTTATTAGTAAGATAATAATACCATTGGATTCTTTATTAATTGTTATCAAATATCTGCCTACTAAATTTTAATCATAAAAAACATGTAGATCAGCAGAGTTCAATCAGCTTTCTGGGGCTTTGCCTCCGGAGCTAGGGAATCTACCCCAAATTGAAAGGATGTAAGATAACAATTCCATTTTATGACTGCTTATATCATGTTTGTTTTAATGCCTTAGTTATTCATTTCTTTATATTTTTAATCGATGTTGTTGTTTTTAGGCTTCTTAGCTCTAACAATTTCAATGGGGTAATACCTGAAACGTTTGCTAAGCTGACCACACTGAAGGACTTGTAAGCTTTTTTGTCTATTTGTTTGTGAATTTTCAGGCTTTAGTTACATTGTTAGCAAATAGCAATGCTAGTTCTGATCATTTTGATTTCTCAACAGCCGGATTAGCGATAACCATTTCACAGGAAAGATTCCCAACTTCATCCAGAATTGGACACAACTTGAAAAATTGTTAGTGTCATTAATATTTCCTATGCTTTTTGAATTGTATTATGTTCATTAGAATCCTCCTTTATCATTTACTTACCTAAATGGAATGTTGGCAATTGACAGAGCAATTCAAGCAAGTGGTCTGATTGGACCCATTCCATCAACCATAAGTGCTCTGGAAAAATTAACTGACTTGTAAGTAGGATCTTAAATTCACCAACATACTATTTCAATTCTACACATTAAACTTTGCAGTTGTGATATGAAGCTAATTATTGATCAAATCTTAAATATAGGAGAATTAGTGACTTGAATGGAACTGATGCAACTTTTCCACCACTTAGCAGCATGACAAAAATGAAGACACTGTGAGTAAAAATCTACAATGTACAAAGTATAAAAGCTATTAATCTTTCTGTAACTTGAGTAACAGATGTTTATGTCTGAATTATAGGATATTAAGGAGTTGCAATCTCATTGGACAGCTACCTGAATATCTTGGGGACATGACAAAATTGAAAGTCTTGTGAGTTAGAACTTGATTTATTCCTTTTTTTCATATTCTAGTTTCGACAAGTTCTCGTAGACTTGTCACAAAACTTATGCTGTTATGATCCATTCAACTCCTTTTTAATTTTAAATTACACCCATGTTTGACAGAGATCTCAGCTTTAATAAGCTAAGTGGAGAAATTCCGAGCAGTTCCTCTGGCCTTATGGATGTTAATTACTTGTAAGAATTTGATCTTTCACTGTATATTGCAAGCACCAATTATAAAATGAACAATAATTAATTAACAATAAATGGTACATAGCCATTTTCATTTTTTATAAACAAACTTCCTTCCTAATTAAGAAGATGATTAGATTTAACTCTATATCATCTGTTGTGTTCTTTAATGCAGAATATCTAATTGCATTAAATTATTGCTTTTCATCAGGTATTTGACTAGAAACTTGCTTACTGGATCAATCCCTAGTTGGATGCTTGAAAAAGGAGACAATGTGTAAGATTCTCTTCCTACAAGCTATTTGAAAGTTGAAATCTATAGACAAAGTATATCTGTGAATAAGCTTATTTGATAATTGACGAATGGTAACTTATAGAGGGCTAATATTTGTGCAGTGATCTCTCATATAACAATTTCACAGCTGGAACTCCAGGGACATCAAATTGTCAACAACGGAGCGTGTAAGAATGATCTAAGGGTTCTTTTTGTGTGGATACTATCTATTAGCTATGATTTTACATCTGTAATATTTTCTGCAGGAATTTGTTCTCAAGCAATTCACCAAGCAATACTTCGTGAGTATTACCTTCCTTTTTGCAAAGGGTTTTCTTAAACTTTTACTATTGCTGTCACAATGCTGACAATTTTTGGACCTTTTTTTTTTATCAGAGGAATTGTTTCTTGTTTGAGAAGCTTTCGTTGCCCAAAATGTAAGTAGAAATATACAATGAACGTCAAGTTTTATAATGCTTTAGCATTGAATTTCATATGATGACTCAGAGTGCTCTGTTTTACCTGGTAGACATGAGTTGCTCTTTCTTTGTATTTGTCTGAACATTTCTCAAGACTTTAATTTGCAGTAGTTTTTAATCTGTTACCATTTCAATGTCTCAGCTCTGTACTCTCTCCATATAAACTGTGGGGGAAGAGAAGAAACAGTTGGTGGAACCATATATGAAGATGATAGAGATGGAGCTGGGCCTTCAAAGTTTTTCCAAAGTAGAACTAATTGGGCATTTAGCAGCACCGGCCATTTCTTGGATGATGACCGTCCAACAGACACCTATATTTGGACAAATACATCTAAATTACCTAATATGAATGCTTCCCAACTATACATGAATGCACGCCTTTCTCCCATTTCATTGACTTACTATGGATTCTGTCTGGGCAATGGAAACTACACAGTAAACCTTCATTTTGCAGAGATAATGTTCACTAATGACAATACATATAACAGCTTGGGAAGGCGCATATTTGATATATATCTTCAGGTACTTTAAGTATTAACAAGTTGTGTTGTTGAATGGACAAACTTAAACATTATTAGGAGCTTTGGCTATTGAGAAAAAGGAATTTCTTAACATGTGCAAATTGCAGGGCAAGCTGGTGAAGAAGGATTTCAATATTGAGGATGAAGCAGGGGGAGTAGGGAAAGCAGTCATAAAAAATTTCACTGCAGCAGTGACTAATGGTACCTTGGAGATCCGTTTACATTGGGCTGGAAAAGGCACAACTGGTATTCCTGTTAGAGGAGTTTATGGTCCTCTTATATCAGCTATATCTGTGGATCCTGCTGGTATGTTTTAAGATGCAATAAGATTCTTCGAATCTGTCACAGAAATTGCTATAATGTGTCAGTAAATATAGCTAGGCAATTCACACCTGTGTTTCCTTAAAATTTTCTCTCATCTGTATAACTCTTCTATGATTTTCTTCAAGCAGATTTTATCCCTCCATCTGAAAATGAGGGTAGGAGCAGAATATCAGTAGGCGCAGTGGTTGGAATTGTGGCTGGAGCAGCATTTGCCATCTTTCTGATTGTGGTTATACTTTGGTGGATTGGCTGTTTTAAACGAAAAGACACATTGGAACAAGGTAATTATGTTGAAATCAAGATTCTCTCATAATGCCAGCTCTTTCTAGGATTTGAGTGACTACTTATACCTCCCCACCCTATTTCTTCCTCATTTTAGCTTTATATTACCAAATGTTCACTTAAATTTGCCTCTAGACAACAGGAAAGACAGAGTTGTGAGAAGGCCTTAATCTTGCTTATTTTCTTCTACAGAGTTAAAAGGCCTAGACTTGCAGACTGGTTCCTTTAGCTTAAGGCAAATCAAATCTGCCACAAACAATTTTGATGCTGCCAATAAAATTGGGGAAGGAGGCTTTGGTCCTGTTTACAAGGTATCATCTACAACAAATTCCTTTTCCATTCCTTGCATTTTGCATACTTCTTTCATGCATTTTCCTCAAAATATCTTACTGTTAATTGAAGCTGGTTCTCAAATGCAGGGCCTTCTGTCAGATGGCACCGTAATTGCTGTCAAGCAGTTATCTGCTAAATCAAAGCAAGGAAATCGTGAGTTTGTGAATGAAATCGGCATGATTTCTGCTCTGCAACATCCCCATCTAGTAAAGTTATATGGATGTTGTATAGAAGGAAATCAACTCTTACTAATATATGAGTACATGGAAAACAACAGCCTTGCTCGGGCATTGTTTGGTAGGTTTTAGCCACATAGTTTACTTGATTGCCTGATTTTGAAGGTATCCATTTATGTTATGTACAAATATGCATAATATATCTGAACTATTCTTTGATTTCTTTACTAAAAGGTCCAGAGGAATGTCAATTGAAATTAGACTGGCCAATAAGACAGAAGATTTGCATTGGAATAGCACGAGGATTAGCATATCTACATGAAGAATCAAGGTTGAAGATTGTGCATAGAGACATCAAGGCCACAAATGTGTTGCTCGATAAGAATTTAAACCCAAAAATATCAGATTTTGGCTTGGCCAGACTTGATGAAGAGGATAACACTCACATTAGCACCCGAGTTGCTGGAACTTTGTAAGCACACTGCTCTGACTGCTTTTGAATATGTTCCTTAATGTTTTCCATAAGGTTTTTGACATGAAAATAACTACTAATGTCACACTAACTTTTTTTTTTTGACAACACTAATGTCACACTAACTTAATGTTTTAAACTTTGTAGTGGCTATATGGCTCCGGAATATGCAATGCGTGGTTATTTAACTGATAAAGCAGATGTCTATAGTTTTGGTATTGTGGCACTTGAAATTGTTAGTGGGAGGAGCAACACTTGTTACCGTCCAAAGGAAGAATGTTTCTATCTTCTTGATTGGGTACTTAAATCTCATATTCATCATCCTTCTTTTTCCCCTCATTTGTAGCAAAAGTTAATTTGATTTTTTATCCTAGGATTCTACTTACTAAATTTAATCTTCCTGTTATTTCCAGGCTCTTGCTTTGAAGGAGCAAGGGAATTTATTGGAGTTAGTTGATCCAAGAATGGGATCAGATTACAACACAGAGGAAATGCTGGCAATGATCAATGTGGCTCTCCTATGCACCAATGCTAATCCAGCAGCTAGGCCAGCCATGTCCTCTGTAGTTAGCATGCTTGAAGGCAGGGCTAATATTGAGGAATTAGTAACAGATTCGACTACTTTTCCCCACGAATCGAACTCGCGGTCAATGAAGAAACTATACCAGCATCTTGAAGAAAAAAGTGCCCCTGAGAGCCAAACACAGAGTGTATCAACAATTGGGCCATGGACTTCTTCCTCTACTTCTGCTGCCGATCTCTATCCAGTCACTTTAACTTCAGATTATTGGCAGAATAGAGACTGACTACTAAGCAAACTGTCCTTAATTTTTTTGCTTTGAAATATTAAAGGCAAAAACTGTAACAATACACTACTATATGTAACTGTGGATATCTTTTTCCTTGTTTGAAGTTGACAATTTTACCTGATATAAAAGTGATGATTAAATTGTCATATTTTTGTGCCAAAAAAAAATTGTCATATATTCAAAATATTACTTCATTTTAAGTTATTTTGCATTTCATCGACAATTACGTACAAACAATAAAGGAAATGAAGTTTCCATATGGTTATCCATACATAAATGGGACCCTTGTTTGCATTAATTTTGAATGGCAGGATATTTTAAAGTTTCATACAACTTGCTTGTTTACAAGTCATACATAGACATCCAATCACATTCACAGTACAATCTAATAATTGACTCAAAATTTCTTCTCTCTATTTCTCTTTAGAAGGCGGCCAATAGAGCTGATTAATTCCTCTAATTAATTAGCTTGTTTCAGAGTCTCACATCACATGTTTCATAGAAAATTCAAAGCTTTCAATAGTATATAATATCTTTACAAAAAAAGTTTCCCATTATATATAGTATTGATCTTTTCTACCCAAAGTTTCATTTTATTGATTCAATCAAGCAAAAGGGAGCTGAACCCAGTTCATATATCTTCACCCAACGTCTGCAACTTCGAGATGTTGTTTGCTCGACGACTTGTTTTAGCTTCAATATTCATTGCATGTTTCCTTACAAGTTTAACTTCAGGAGCTACACTTGCAAGAGATGAAGGTAAATATACTTAACCATATGCAGGGCAACTTGGCCTGATTCTTTTCCTTTTTTTTTTTAGTAATTTTTCCCTTTATTTTTGTTAGTGGAAGCTTTGAAAAGCATAGGCAATACACTGGGGAAGACAAACTGGAACTTTGATATTGATCCATGCAGTAAAGACAGTAGTTGGGAAGGCAACCCCAAAGGTTCTTATGCCAACAATGTCACCTGCGATTGCACCTTCGACAACAACACCACCTGCCATGTCGTCGCCATGTAAGCATTAACTCATTCATATATATATATATATATATATATATATATATATATATCAGAT